>SEYY01021593.1:7500-54914 GCA_009176605.1 Armadillidium nasatum
TTTTTAAATTTTTTGGCTATTGTCTACGTAATAAATTTTTTTTATACATAAACTACTGTATAAATACGAATAAATCACTAACCTCTGCATATTGAGCTAATATTGCATCTTTAAGTTTCTGTTTTTCTTTTGAGATTTTTGAGGTCACCTGAACTGATTGAACTTTACTTTCTTCAAGTAATTTTGCCAATTTCTGCTCAACATCAATCTGGAAATAAAATCATTTTAGCAGAAAGGGTATTTGAACACTAATAAGATGAAACTTTTTCCTCATATATATATATATATATATATATATATATATATATATATATATATATATATATATATATATATATATATATATATATATATATATATATATATATATATATATAAATATTTTTATTTTTTTTATTGCAATATGTTATCCATAAGTCTTTCACTTCTCTATGAATCTTCATACACTGCTCATAGGCGTTTCAATAAGTCTTTTGCTGTGGTGATAGACATATTGAAAGCTATCAATAGTGTCTGCACAAATGCTTGATTTTTTATCCTCTCTCTTTCAGTATCTATTCTTCCCTCTAAAATCTTTCCTAGTCATTCTATAACAGTTATTGCAATTACCAAACTATTTATATATTTTAAACCTGTCAATAGTGGTGAGCTTATAATTCTATCCTATCTCCAATAATATACTACTTTTCATTAATGATTTTGTATCTATTAGCCTACTTCATGTTGATGATTCCACTCTCCATTATTCCTTTCATTTTGAAAGATGCCCTTCTCTAAAACAAATTAATAATGCTAAATAATAACTGACCTCTGATCTTTCTCGTATTTCCAACTGGGCGTAAAGAGAACATAGTTGTTTTCAATACCTCAAAAACTCAGTTTCTTCATCTTTCTACTCATGATCTTCACAAAACTACTACTACTTTCAAAACACAAAACTGAAACTCCCATCCTTCCTTAATATTCTTGGTATTTCTTTTTCATGTAACCTTTCAAGAAAGGATCACAGTGCTTCACTTAATAAACAAACTTATAAGTGGTTGGGCATTCAGAAATGCCTTCAGAATTTCTTAAGACCATCCCAGTTATTTACTTTTTATAGAGGTGTCATTACACCTCTACATGGAGTATAAATTACACACCTTGGTGGTTTTACTTATACAACCCTTTTTGAAAGAGTAGAATATAAAGTTTTTCACTTTATCAACTCTCATGTTCTCACTTACTCTCCAATCACTTCTTGCTGTTCAACTGTTGAATAACTATCGTTATATCACTATCACAATGGATAAGGTTCTCTTAACTCTCTAGTTGCATACTTCCTCCTTTAAGGAGAGCTTATGCTACATATCTTTCTGCATAGTATCATCCTACCTTTGCTCAGCTTACTATTCCCAGTCTTACTTATAATCATTCTTACAAATACTCCAATGATAAAATTTGAAATTGTCACACCCTCTATTTTCCCTACTTCCTTTGACTTGCATACTTTCAAATGCCATATATTGAGACATCTCAGTCTTTGACTTTACCTGATCTTGATCTTCTCCCAACTCTACAATATTTAATATGAGCCTCTGACCATTACCCACCAGACAAAATAGTATAATTATTCAACTTAATATTAATGCAACTTAAAATATATGAAAGTGTACCTTTTCTACAGTTTTTTCTTCTTCTTTAGAATTTTCTTCTGCTGTCTTTAACCAATTCTTAATTATTTCATTACATATATCACTAATATCATTCTCCTATTAAAAAGAAAAAAAATAAGGCAAATTATTATAAAACAATTTACTTTGTTGAAACAAAAAATAAAGATTTTTATAGTTTCCATATTTTAAGATATATTATTTTTACAAAAAGCTATATAATTTCTGCTTTACATTAAAGAATAATAGTAGAAACTGATGAATACTGCTTTGCCCTTAAAAAAAAAAGGTATTGATTTTCTAAAAAAGTTTTTAAAATGGTAAAAATTTTAATCTAAAACAGGAAAGAAAGAAAAGATGAAAAAGAGTAAAGAAAATTAAGCAGGGGCATAACTAGCAATTTTGTCACCTGGGGCAAAATTGTATATTGGTGGTAACATCCCCCTTTTTTTTCTATCAGTTTTCTCTTTTATTGAGAAAGTTATATATATATATTATTTTTTTTTTATACTCTACACCATATCCCGCAAGGTACAGGGTGGTGTCGGCTGCAGAAACTTCATATTCCTGCAGCCGTACTTATATAATATATATATATATAATATATATATATATATATATATATATATATATATATATATATATATATATATATATATATATATATATAGATTTAAATTCTGTATTAAAAAACAAGAATAAAAATCTTTTTAGAAAAACAATTTTATTATTGGAACATCAACTAAAAACGACACTGTATAATAAGAATTTCAGAAGAGAGCTATCAGTCTTAAAATATTGTTAGATGTGAGAAGATCGTTTGTCGTTAATTTAAAAATACTTGTATTTTTTTTATATACATATAAATATTATTATTATATATATGTATATATATCTATATATATATATATATATATATATATATATATATATATATATATATATATATATATATATATATATATATATATATATATATATATATATATTATATTATATTATATATATTGTGAATTCTTAAATTATTTTTATTTACAGAAAATAACAATTTATAATGTTAAAATGAAGTAACATAACACAAAAACTTTACATGAAGTAACAATGTACATATAAAACTTATACTGAAATGAAGTAAGTAATTTTATTATATAAAGTGTAAAAATTATTACTGATGAAAAATGAAATTTAAATATATATAAATGCTTTATTATTTATTTATATGTGTAATCTTATCTTATATGAAATCTTTTTGATTTGAAATCTAATTGCAAATTTTTTATTTCTTTATTTTTACAGCTGAGAGCTTTTTATATTTCATTGTCTTTGTATTATGATTTTTAATTTAAACTTTTATATTTTATGTCTTTATTTGATTTTTGATTTTAAACTTTTATGCTTTAAACTTTTAGATTTTAATATTCTTTGGTATTACGATATTACTTTAATTGATTACTTCGATCGATTTCATTACTTGATTTGGCTTTGATATATATATATACACTATACTATCATACTGACGTTCTTGTATTATTTATTTTAAGCAGTATATTAATAAACCTGGAAAATAAATCTTCTGAATCTCCTTAAGATTAAATATAATTAAGTTATCGATAAGGAGGGTAATATTTATATAAAAACCTTAAGTAAACTTCCATTACGAAAAGGTAATATTTTCTTATAAATGCGGTGTACAATACAACTACTATAAAACTACACTACTAAATAAACCCCGCATAAATTGGCTTTACCTTGCCAGGATACTTTTTAAATACTACTTTATACGTTACTTCATACGATACTTTATACGTTGCTTCATATACGTTACTTCATATACGTTACTTCACATACGTTGCTTCATACGTTAAAATACGTTACTCATACATACTTTACTGCAATTTTACGGCGACCTTACTTACATACTACTTTTATATACTGCTATATACTGCTTAAATACTACGAACTACTTCTACACATTTATTTATACTACTTGCTTATATATGCCTTAATACTGCAAACTACTTTTAAGCATTCTTTTACGCACTACTTTTATATAATTTTATATATATATATATAAAGCCTACGATTTATAAAAATCATACATTCTTTTGCTTGATGACGTCATAATTGTAAGCGCCCACAAAAGCTCACAATCCCACAATCCACTCGCCTAAGTCTTTTACAAGCCTAACTAAGTAGCGTCTTTTTATCACGTGATCTACTTTGAAACACTTTTGTATCTCCCGTAGTTGCTTACGTCACAGCCACAAACAATTTGCATTTTATCAGCCTGCGCATAATTTATGCAAAATACGCTTTCGAAACACTTTTGTATCCCCGTAGGAATCCATTTTGAATTTTTAATGCGAAATATTTGAAAATATTTGAAGCATTTGAATAAATATTTTTCTTATATAAAAGAAAGCTACTATATTATTTTTGAACTTCAAAATACTATTTATAAAGCCAAAAATACCAAAATCACTATATAAAGACAATTGAAAAAAAAAAAAAAAAAAAAAAAAAAAGCTCTCATTCAACGAACTATCATACAAAAAACTTTCATTCAAGACGAATTTTATTCTTTGAAGAAACGAAACTGCACTCTTTGAAGAAACTTTATTCCAGAGGAAATCTCTATTAGAAGAAGAAACTAAGAAAACAAAGCAACCACATACAAAACGAAGAAAGAAAACATACAGGAAACTAATTACTACGTATCAAAATAATAAAATATAATTTTATTATTATTATTATTATTATTATTCTTAAGAAACTTTACAAATTAATTTAATTTTAATTTTTTTTTTTTTTTTTTTTTTTTTTTTTTTTTTTTTTTTTTTTTTTTTTACTAATAATAGTAATTTTAAAAATAAAATAAATATTTTTTTTAACTATTTCCAATTTAAAATATTTTTTTTTGCTAAAATACTAACTAAAATAATAAAATAATAAAAAAATAAAAAAAAAAAAAAAAAAAAAAAAATTTTTTTATATATATATATATATATATATATATATATATATATATATATATATATATATATATATATATATATATATATATATATATATATATTTTATTTTTTATTATTATTATTATTATTACTTTGATTAACATATTTATTATTTTCAGTAGATTAGTATGTGTTGATGATTGTTAATCCAAACAGAAGACAGAATCAAAGAAAACTGAAAATAGAAAATGGAATTCAAAGGGTAAAACTTAATAAAAGAAATTAATTATTTTCATATTTTTTTTATTAATTTTTTATATATATATATTTTTACTTGCATTTCAAAAATGAATGATGATATACGTTTAGACAGGGAATAATCCTACAAACCAAACTATTGCATATTTTAATCAAACTAATACTACTATTTCTTCTACTATTGATAGTATTACTACTACTACTACTACTACTACTATTAATGCTACTTCTGGTACAAATACAAATACTTCATATACAGGCACTAGACCTAAAACTAATGCTCATACTACTGCTAATTTTAATACTTCTGATGCTTCTACTATGCATGCAAATGATGCAAATGATTTTACAAATAATGTTCATAGACCGACAGGTATTAACATAGAAAGATTATTTTATCACAGACCTAATATTCCTTTATTAGAAGGGTATAGAGGAAATGTTTGGACCGGCATTAGGACCAGAGTTATGGGTTTCTTTACTAAACGATCTTTTTAGAGATGAACATATTTTTACGGATGCAGAAAAGCTTGCCACTTATCCAAGATTTTTAGAGCCTAATGGAAGTGCAAGATTTATTATAGATTCATCTGTAGATCTTAAAAATGCACAAACTTGGGTAGAATTTTCAAATAATTTGCTAAATATATTAAGCCCTTTGACTACAGAGTCATGTTTTGAAATGTTTTCTCAATTCAAAAACTTAAATTGGAAAAAAGATACTGTTTTCCAAGTCTTTGCTTCACAAATTCAAGCTTCTTTAAATAATTTTGAGAAGAATGCTATAACTTATTTCAATGCTTCCTTTTCACCAATGATGAGGAAATTAATGATTTTTGGAACCATTTACAGTTGCGTACCAAATGAGTACAAAAATAAAATGGTGGAATATTTTGAGGCTGATTTATCTTACCCTGAACAAGTCAGAAGGTACATGGCTAAAACTGCAAATGAGCTCAATATGCCATTTAAAAATAATACTGCAAATGTAAATAAAACACTAAGAGAAAACTCTGTTTCAAATATTCAATCATACAATAGGAGAGAAAACCAAAATAATATAAATTCTCAAGCTAACTTTGTAAGTAATTTAGATAGAAGTAAGAATAAAACTAATGTTCAGCAATTTATAAATCCAGAAACAACTCCTAAATGTTTCAAGATGCGAGAGATGGTGTCATGATACTAGTGAATGTACTTATAGTCCCTTTTGTTCACTTTGCAAAGACTATCATCTCAGAGGTTCTTTTCCCCAATGCTTAAACACAACATGGAATCACTTATCTCCACAAAGCTTGCAAAGAATAAAGTTTCTTTCTCCAAATAGAAATGTTTCACAAAGGTATACTAATCAAAACTTACCTAACCAATACGATGACAGACGAAGCAGAAATATGTCTAGAAATCGTAATTTTAATAATAATTATAACCAATCTCAACAACAGCCAATGCACTATAATTATAATACTAGAAATGCTTTTCAAAACAAAAATGCTTTTCAAAAACAAAACAATTCTTTTAGTAATAGACAACAAGTACATTGTGTACAAGAAAACAATTTTACACATAACATGCAACCTACTGAATATTTTAATGAAAACACTTCTAATTATAATAATGATGATTTTTCTTTGAAGCACAATATTCCGAGACCACAATCTCCATGCTATTTTAACAATAATGATTCTTTAGAATCAGAATCACATAAGCACACTTCAGTCAATACTGAACATTTTTCTCACTACATTGAAGTAGATTACGAATCCGATGTAGATGAATTAGATTATATTACTTGCAATTCTAATAGTTCATATACAGATGCAAACACTTCACTTTATTGCAACAATACAGATGCAAACACTTCACTTTATCGCAATGATTCTTCAACAAGAAACTCTAAACTTGCTTACGAAGCTATTAATAGCAAACCACATAAAACTTTGAATAATTTATTTGGCATACCTACTGCTATTACTCACAATCACTCATATACACATTCAAGTACTAATTTTATAGACACAGGTAGTATGAAAAGTTTATTAAAGCTATCTTTATTTACAAAACTATGTACTTTTTCTAATTCTAATGATGCTCCAGTCCTTAGAAAAACAAATATTGTTCTCAAATCTATCTCAGGCAATAAACTTCTAGTTTATGGAAAAACTACTTTAAAATTAATCATACATAATATTCCTTTCATTTGTGATTTTATAGTTGTAGAGGATAGTTGCTGTACTTTTCCTAAAGAAGTCCTCATAGGATGTGATATACTCACTAGAATTCCTTTAATCTTAGATTATCATGCACAAACTGCTTACTTAAAAGTTGAAGGTGAACTGAAACCTTTACCATTACTGCCAATAACAAACAATCACTTTAATTCTTCTGAAAATGCTCCACAAATACAGAAGACACACACACAACCACAAAAACAAAAACAAATGCTTAATCAACCAGCCTTATATCCCAAAAGACATAAATTCTATTACAAAGAACAAATCTCAGAATTACAGAATGTTCTGAATATTTTCCAAATGCTAAAATAGAATCTTTTCAAAATGAATTACAAGAATTAAAAACACGCTTTGACGAAATTTACTTCACTAACTAATAATTCTTCTTTTGAAAACAGATCACAAAACGTGAACAACTCTTCATTTCATGAAAGTTTTTATAATACTAATCCTATTTTATATCCTAAAAATCTTGTTTTAGATGATAAAATTGAATACAAAGTTTTTACAAAAGAGAAAACTGTTTTATTGCCAAATTCTAAGTACATTTTAAATGTTAAAGTAGAATCTGATATACAAACATATCCACCAGAAAATATCTCACTTGTCACACAAAATAGAAATGATCTTCGTAGCAATAGTCAAATTTTCATAGGTTCAACTTTAAGTAACTGTACTAATGGTAATATTCTTTTAGAGTGTATTAACTTAGGAACAAATTCTGTAAATTTAGATCCACATTCTTTCTTAACCACTGCTTCTCCAATAGAAATTACAGAGAAATGATAGAAATTTTAATGATTCTTCTTCTGTAAATGCTGCTACCACTTATTCTTCTGATCTTTCTGATGAAGAAATCAGAAAAATATTCAAAAAAATACTGCTTTCAAATTCTACAAAAACAGATAATACTTACGTTTTGCAAAAACCAGAACAATTATCTGAAATGCTAGATTTCCTTGTCAAAAACAGAGATATAATTTCTTTCGAAGACGATCCAGTCGGAAGATGTGAGTTAGTAACTTTTAAAGTTAAACTGAAAGAAGGAAGTCCAGATTATGTGTATACAGCTCCTTACAGACACCCTCACAAGTACTTACAAGCCATTGATGATTGGGTCGATGATAATTTGAAAAAGGGTTATATAGTTCCAAGTAATTCTCCTTCTTCTTCCCCTATTCTTGTTATTCCTAAGAAAAATAGTACTAAGTATCGAACGGTAATCGACTATAGAAAGCTCAACAGTCTTACTGTCCCAGATAGATTTCCTTTACCTAATATAAGTGAGTCTTTCTCTTATAGGAAATGCAAAAATTTTTAGTACTATAGACTTACTTTCAGGATTTACTCATATTGTTGTTGACAAAGAAAGTCGAGGTTTATTGGCTTTTTCTACTGCTAGAGGTCACTTTGAACCTGTTCGCATGCCTCAGGGTACAACTAATAGTCCTTCAGTTTTTAGTAGGGCAATGGAAATGGCACTTTCAGGTTTACTTGGAGTACACTGCTTATTATTTATAGATGATTGTTTAATTTTTAGTAAGAATATAGATGAACATTATAATAGTCTTTCAAAGATTTTCAAAGCTTTAAGAAAAGCAAATTTACGTATTAAACTTGAAAAATGTGAATTTTTTAAAACTAGTGTTACATACCTTGGTTTTAAAATTAGTGATAAAGGTTTGAGTCCAGATCCAAATAAATTACAAGCACTCAAAGGTTTTAAAATACCCACTAATGTTTCAGAAATTCGCTCAGTATTAGGTTTCTTTAATTATTTTAGGCATCTAATTCCTAATTACAGTCACATAGCTCATCCACTTACTCAACTACTTAAGAAAAACACTTCTTTTCAATGGAATCTAGAACAGCAAATTGCATATGATGCTCTTAAGAAACAATTACTACTTGATCCTACTCTTTCCTTTCCAGACTATTCTAAACCTTTTATTTTAAGCGTAGATGCTTCTGATTTTGGCGTTGGTGGAGTTCTAGCCCAATTGGATTCTAATGAGTTAGAAAAGCCACTTGCTTTTACTTCTCGTCTTTTAACTAAGGCGGAAAGAAACTATTCTACTACAGAAAAAGAAGCTTTAGCTGTAATACATGCTCTTTCTAAATTTAGAACAATTATTTGGGGTTATAAAATTTTCTTATATACTGATCATAGCCCACTTATTCATTTGTTTAGGCATCGTCAATTAACTGGCCGTCTTGAGAGATGGAACTTAAAAATACAATCTTTCAACCCTGAATTTATTTATAAAAAAGGAAAATTAAATGTCGTTCCAGATTACTTATCAAGGAATCCTGCACCTGATGTTACTCACTCTATATTGAGCGTATCATCTTTAAATACTTCTATTTTTGATCTAACCAAAGATAATTTTTATAAAGAACAACGTTCCTGTCCTAGACTTTCTCCTTTAATAAAATGGTTTGAAAATTTGCCAAGTAACAGATTAGGTTTACCACATACAATTATTAACGGCTTACTTTACTATGTCACTGCTGACAACAGATATTTATTAGAAGTTCCTGACTCAATGATATATTCAGTCATATACATTTCACACAGCGCTCTTGGTAGTGGACATCCAGGTAGTTTTCGAACTATGAAACGTGTTCGCGAACTTTACACTTTTCCTAATCTTTCAAAGCTTTGTGAAATATTTTGTAAAGAATGTACTTCTTGTTTAGAAGTAAAAGGAAACAAACCACATCCTATAGGTATAAGCACATATCCCTTACCTTTCCAGCCCTACTCTAGACTTCATTTGGATACCCTTGGTCCCTTTCCTAAGTGCAAGTCTACAAATAGTCGTTACATTCTTGTCTTTAAAGACTCATTAACTAGGTACACTGAAATTTGCCCTGTCCCTACAAGAGATGGAAAAGAGGTGGCAAAAGCTCTTTTAGAAAGAGTGATTATGCGTCATTCTACACCTAATATTATAATTACAGATAACGGAGGTGAGTTTAAATCTGAATTTTTCAAAGAGTTATGTAAACTTTGGAGAATTAAAAATGTTAATATTTCTATTTATCATCCGATTAGTAATAGTATAGTTGAGCGCGAAAATAAGAATATTGAGAATTATTTAAGACATTATGTGAATAATAATCATGATGATTGGGGTAAATTCTTACCTTTTTGTCAAATAGCTTTAAATTCTTCTTATAACACTTCTATAGGAAACACACCTCATTTTCTTTTACATTATTACATTAAAAGATTGCCTTACAATCTTCCAGATTATACTTCTCCTTTTATTGAAACAAAATCACAGAACGCAAATAAAGAATTTTTACATGATTATACTGCTGAAATGTATGAAAGAGCTTCGGCTATCAGAGAACTTAGTCGTGATAAATTGCAGACAGAAACTGCAAACATTGCAAACAGACAACATAAAAATGCACCAATTCGTAAAGCATGTGTCGGTGACAGAGTATATATACTTTCAATTAAACCTCCTCATCAATCTCCGAAATTAGCGAGTAGATGGAAGGGTCCATATTTAGTAGTTAATGTTTTGAATTTTGGCAAATACTTATTACAATGCTTAGAGACAAATAAACAGTTTGTTATCCACATAGATAACTTTAAAATTGTACCTTACCCAAAATTATGCTCTGAGGAAAATAAATTAAAATCTTGCTTAAAATCATATCCTTTACCAAATGTACAAAATTCTACAAATAACTCTAATAAGAAAGTTCATTTTAAAATTGATTCTTCTTCAGATACAGTAAATAATAATCGTTCTTGTTTTAGAGAGGATAATCGAAAATTATTGGGAGACCATAATCAGTATTTACATACTTCTTCACAAGCATTTTCTAGAAAAGAAAATACAACAAAACTAAATTCTAAATTTAGATCATTCCAAAAACTTTTACCATCCACAAAAACAAAATTTTAAATTTCAACATTCAAAGAAATTTTCTCAACATCCACAAATTTTACCAGATTCTTATTCTTATAATAAAACTTTTCAAAATCATTCTAATCACCCTCAAACTTTTCAGAATTCTTATCATTCTCAAACTTCTCCTAAAGTTCTTCCTCATTCTCAACAGACTTTTCAACGTTCACAAAACAATTCTTATCATCCTCAAACTTCTCCTAAAGTTCTTCCTCACTCTCAACAGACTTTTCAACATTCAGAAAACCATTCCTATCCTCAAACTTCTTCAAATTTTGATTCTCATTCTCAGCATACACATCATCATACACAAAACTTTAAACAATCTTCACAATTTGATTCTCTTCCAAATAACTTTCCTAATATGTCACAAATTATAAGTCCTCATATTTCTCCTTTAAGAAATAATAATGTATCTCCAAATTCTTCTCCTTCTCCAATATTAAAAGATAATAGACAAACAGATCCTTCATACAGACCATACCCATTGTATAAACATTCACAAAATACATTCCCTATGAAATTGAGAAGTCAGAACGAAAAGAACGCAAAATGTACAAAATAATTCTCCTAGAAGGTTAAGAAGTCATTTTAAATAAATCCACTTTTCTTTCAGTCGTAAAACTGAAATTTATTTTTTATTTTTTTTTGACGATATTGAAACAGGAATAAACATTTTCTTACATATGCTTATTTGTATGATGTAGAAATTTTTTTTTATAGAAAAGTATAAATGCTCTTTTTCACTTTTCTAATTACTTTAAAAAGGTGACTAGACTTTTTCATTTCTTTTATTATTTCGCATGGTGATTTGACTATTTCTTATTCTCAGTAGTATATTGATTCTTTTTTTTTATTGACATTGCATGATGTTAACTAACATATTTCTTTTGTCTAGAAATATAATGTCATTCATTATTCAAGTAAAGATATTTTAATTTATAACTTAGTATTCAATCATTTAAAGATATTTTTTTTTTTTGAGAAAAATCCATTCTCTACAAGTTTTCTTTGGAATTCTGATTGGAATTGCAATCAACGAGTTTGGTAGTTATCAGATTATTTTTGAATTTTACAAAGAGGCTTTTATACAGATTTAAATTCTGTATTAAAAAAACAAGAATAAAAATCTTTTTAGAAAAACAATTTTATTATTGGAACATCAACTAAAACGATACTGTATAATAAGAATTTCAGAAGAGAGCTTGTCAGTCTTAAAATATTATTAGATGTGAGAAGATCGTTTGTCGTTAATTCAAAGATACTTGTATTTTTTTATACATATAAATATTATTATTATATATATGTATATGTATTCTATATATATATATATATATATATATATATATATATATATATATATATATATATATATATATATATATATATATATATATATATATATATATATATATATATATATATATTTATTATTGTGAATTCTTAAATTATTTTTATTTACAGAAAATAATAATTTATAATGTTAAAATGAAGTAACATAACACAAAAACTTTACATGAAGTAACAATGTACATATAAAACTTATACTGAAATGAAGTAAGTAATTTTATTATATAAAGTGTAAAAATTATTACTGATGAAAAATGAAATTTAAATATATATATAAATGCTTTATTATTTATTTATATGTGTAATCTTATCTTATATGAAATCTTTTGATTTGAAATCTAATTGCATTTTTTTTATTTCTTTATTTTTACAGCTGAGAGCTTTTTATATTTCATTGTCTTTGTATTATGATTTTGGATTTAAACTTTTTATATTTCATTGTCTTTGTATTATGATTTTTGAATTTAAACTCTTTATGCTTTAAACTTTTAGATTTTAATATTCTTTGGTATTACGATATTACTTTAATTGATTACTTCGATCGATTTCATTACTTGATTTGGCTTTGATATATATATATACACTATACTATCATACTGACGTTCTTGTATTATTTATTTTAAGCAGTATATTAATAAACCTGGAAAATAAATCTTCTGAATCTCCTTAAGATTAAATATAATTAAGTTATCGATAAGGAGGGTAATATTTATATAAAAACCTTAAGTAAACTTCCATTACGAAAAGGTAATATTTTCTTATAAATGCGGTGTACAATACAACTACTATAAAACTACACTACTAAATAAACCCCGCATATATATATATATATATATATATATATATATATATATATATATATATATATATATATATATATATATATATATATATATATATATATATATATATATATATATATATATATATATATATATATATATATATATATATATATATATATATATATATATATATATATATATATATCGTAGTGGCTAAATCTGAGGTTAGAGAGTTGGACAAAGAAAGGATGAAACTTTGTAGAAAGACATTTCGCATGAACCCTTTTTTTTCAATGGATTTCAGAATGAAAGTGGAGAGTTCAGAAGTCCAGTGTCTATTGTAACAGCTATATTATAGAGAGTGATGGAACAATTTGACAGGCAGTTAGTGAGAGCAAAACTAGACTCTACTTTTTCAAAGAGAGTTGTATGAGTAGAATTACCCCAGATTCATGGTGTAACCCATACTGGGATGAACAACACTTATAAAAAACAAGCAATTGGAGTGGTGCAAAAGAATTTGGAATGAGCCCTTGAACATCCGACCTTTAAGAATCGTATTCAGAAAAAGAAGAAATGTGGTTCTTCAAAGACAGATCACGAGAAAATGAAACTGGAAATATTAAGACATTCGAAGGTTTGAGTTGTATTTTCGAAAATGCGATAGTTTTGTGGTAGATTCTGTCGAATAAAAAAAATGAAGAAACTGAGTTTTTAAAGCATTGAAAAGAACCTTGTTTTTTTTCTGCTCCAATTAGCAATAAGAGAAAGTTCAGAGGTTATCTACTATAAGACCTTACCCCTAGCATCAATTGCTGTTGGGTGGGATGCCTATCAATGAAAGGAATAATGAAAGATTGAGTTGCCAACATTGGAGTCAAAAGGTGATGAAGTACCAGAGAAGGTCATTAAGCTGTTTTTAACTCAAATAAATATTATTATATAACTTTCAATATCATTCTGGAGGAAGAAAAGACACTCTTTAATTTATATTAGTAGAAAAAAGGTGAGGATAGGACAAATCACTGAGAAATACAACTATTAACAGACTTAAAGGATGAACAGCATCATCTACAAAAGCAGGTATCAAAAGAAAATCAGAGAAAAGGATAGCTTCCAAAAGAGGAAAGTTTAGAAATCAAAGCTTCGTGGCAGACTCTATCAAAGATCCAAGAGTCAGAGAGAAGGAAAAAAAAAATCCCAGTAGAGTGTTTCTTTCGAAAGACATACTAGCAACCAGAGAAAAGTTTTTATATCTTCATGTTAAGGATAGGTTTCAAAACTTTAGAAAGAACAGGTTAAAGAAATTGGATTACAGTTAGATGGTTGAAAGGGTTCCCCCTTTTATTTGCACAGGCTGATTGAAGCGCAACAAAAAAAAAAAAAAAAAAAAAAAAAAAAAAAAAAAAAAAAAGAGAAATAGCAAAAGTTAAATCTTTAGAGGAAATTACAATATTCAACATAAATGAATTAAACCAAAGATGGGATGTATGTCTCTTTGTCAGAGAGAAAATCCCTTAATGAAATATATATACGGTACATATTAATAATTATTAATTCTGCGGGAAATTGAAGAACATTCACAAATTAAACCAATTCTCAGCACTGAAATTCTACAAACATTTCCTAGCAATAGGAAGGGAACTTTCTTGAGGAAGTAACTTGGATTTTGGATCAATAAAGGGAAGGTAAATTCACTGGCTTTATCTTGAGAACTAGAAGAAAGTCATTGGCAGTGGTGAACACTAAAATCACCAAAAAAAAATGATTAAAGAGAGTGAATGAGAAAAAATGTTCTTTATTTTGAAGTTTAGATAGTCAGAGAATTTAGAAAAGTCAGTAGAGTTAGATGATAAATAAACAGAACCAATGAATTTAGTCATAGATTGGAAAGAGAGCCTATTTTAACAAATGTTACAGTGGTTAAGTATTGGACTTTGGCTGAAAGGTATATGGTTTGATACTAGGTAAATTTGTGAGGAGAGTAAGAAGTGGACTTGGTACTGAAGCAATTCAAAAGACCAGGAATACGCAGAAATTTCTATGATACATTTAATGATTAGTAATGATAAGAGTGTTCTACCTATGCATTGTGAGTTCGACTGGAACTACATAACCATGCATTACAAGTTCAATTAGAACTACACGTAGGAACACTATGAGTTTGTAACATGAGCATAGGTATGGAAATAATAAAAAAATATATATAACTATTTTGGAGGTTAAAATATATATATATATATATATATATATATATATATATATATATATATATATATATATATATATATATATATATATATATATATATATATATATATATATATATATATATATATATATATATATTATAGCGAACATTGGTTTTTTAGTAGGTTATGCCTTTTTATTGGCTGTTAGGCATAGTTTATAAAATAGGTTTTTTGCTAGGTTAGGTCTATATGCTGGCTATTAGGCGTAGTTTTACCTTTTAGGTCTAGGTTAAGTCTAACTAGTTTGTTAGATTGACTAAAAAACTAATTTGACAACCTAATCTGGACTAAAAGGGTAAAACTATGAGTAATGGCCAGCAAAAAAACCTAACCTAACCAAAAACTACTATTTGTTAACTATGTCTAATGGTCAACAAAAAGACTAATCTACTAAAAACCAATGTTCGCTAAGTATATATATATATATATATATATATATATATATATATATATATATATATATATATATATATATATATATATATATATATATATATATATATATATATATATATATATTATATATAAATAGCTTACAAAATTTTTAGTAATTGTAACATTCACAGTAATACATTTTTTTGTATGAGATCAGGTTGCTAAAACTAATATATCTATGTGTTGCGAGTTCAACAAGAACTATGCGTAGGGATACTACTAGTTTGCAATATGAGTGTAGGTACGGAAATTATATTAAAAAAAAAATTATTGCTATTTCGGAGTAAAAAAATAATAGAAAAAAAGATATATACTTATCAAATATTAGTCCTTTGGTAGGTTAGGCCTTTTTATTAGCCGTTAGGCGTAGTTAACGAAGTGTTTTTTTGTTAGGTTAGGTCTATTTGCTGGCTGTATTGCATAGTTTTACCCTTTTAGGTTCAGGTTTAACTAGTTTGTTAAATCTAATAAATTAGTTTGACTTAATTTTTATAACACCAATGATCTCCCAACCTAATTATAATAGAAAACCATAATCTATGTATATATATATGGTAGTTTTTAATCTCTACCCATAGGTTTAGTTAAATTCTCAATACGTAGGTATCTTGTTAGTTTCAGCAACCTGGTCTCATACGAAAAAATCCACTACTGTGAATGCTACAATTACCAAATTTTCAAAAAATTTGTAATACCAATGATCTCGCAACCTTGCCATAATAGAAACTTGAAGGCTATCCTGTTAGTTTCCAATTCCTATGCTTAGTTCCATGCGATCTCACAACGAGTAGGTATGTTGTTAGTTTCAACACCCTGGTCTTGTATGAAAAAAAAATCAATACTGTGAACGCTACAATCATCCAAAAACAATGAAACAAACAAACTTACAGTTATTTCTGATAAAATTCCAAATAATGCTTCCCGTTTTTCTTCTTCTGAATCATCACTCTCCAAGATGCCCAAAATATATGGACTGAAAACTTCATCGTCTGTATTTAAATCAACAAGTTTTTTCTTCAGCCAAATGCTAAAATTGTCTGTATTTGAAAGTGAAGCCATTGCCATCCTAAAGGCTTTAATGCCTTAGTCCTTAAATATATTATGATATTTATCACTGCTTAAGAATTTCCAACCATTTTACACATGAGCGGTAAAAGATAATTTGGCCTAGTAGACTACTTGAACATCAACAAACAATGACGTCATTTTCAGGTTTCTGCTAATTGTGTTTGAAACTTTAGGACGTCATCATATATTAAAATATATATATATATATATATATATATATATATATATATATATATATATATATATATATATATATATATATATATATATATATATATATATATATATATATATATATATATATATATATATATATATATATATATATATATATATATATATATATATATATATATATATATATATATATATATATATATATATATATATATATATATATATATATATATATATATATATATATATATATATATATATATATATATATATAGGAACATAGGAACATAGGAAAATAGAGACAGTTAGAAGCCACAAGGGCCTATCGAGACTGTCCCAGTCCAAACAAATAATAACAATACTAATACATGCACGAAAGACTAGGTCTATCCCATCCCAGTTATCAGTTCATTCATGCATAGTCATGCATAGATAAAAGAAAAACTAAGCCCCATTACACATGCAATATTCAATGAACCATCACCCACTACAAAAACTGCCGTTAGGCTTAGTCATAGGTTGATCTGTTGATCCAAAAATTCATATATACCCGCCAATTTGGCTTAGTCAGATTATTCTATATAATACCCAAAACCATCCATATATCTATCTAGCCCCTTTTTAAATTTGACAAGAGAATCACAGTCAACAACCTCCCGTGGCAAGTCATTCCAAAAATTAACAACTCTATTACTGAAACAGTATTTTCTTAGATCGAGATGGCATGGCTTCTTTTTAATTTTCTTGTTATGTCCTCTAGTTACTCTTCCATGGTCCACTATGAAGTATTTTTCAATCTCTGTATTACTGTCAGATGCAAATATTTTTGTAAACTTGTATCATATCCCCTCTGAGAAATCTCCTTTCAACTGAGAACATTCCTAACTCCTTCAACCTCTCTTCATAGCTCTTATTTTCAAAGCCAGAAATCATCCTTGTTGCTCGACGTTGTACTCTCTCCAGCATATCTATGTCTTTTCTTAAATGAGGAACCCAAACTTGTGCACAATACTCTAATGCTGGCCTGACATAGCTATTATATAGTTTGCTTATAACCTCTTTGCTCTTGTAAACTACATTGCGGTTAATTATACCTAACATCTTATTAGCTTTATTCCTTGCTTCCAAACATTGATCACCCACCTTCAGATTACTGCTAATTATCACACCTAAATCCTTTTCTTGGTCCACAGTCTCAAGCCACTCCCCATTCATTTCATAATTAAATCCTTCATTTGAGTAACCTACATGAAGAACTTTATATTTATATATATATATATATATATATATATATATATATATATATATATATATATATATATATATATATATATATATATATATATATATATATGTCATTAGAAAATCCTTATATGTTGCTTCTTAGTAGATAAAACTATATATGGTTTTCACAAAACATCAAAATACACCCTAAACTTAAAAAATCTTTTATAGAACGCCAACATTTTACATGTTTTTTGACTCGTTTTATGTACTCGAAAGCCAGAGGCTAGACTTGCCTATTTTACCGTTGATATTTATTGTTAGTCGCTTTTTTACAATTATGATTTAACGTTTTTTTACAAAAAATATTCATAAGCCTGTAGAGTCTTCGATAAGATGAGTATATTCTTATTTAACTATTTTAAATTACTTGTAGCCTTATGGTAGTTATGTATATTTAATCCTTAGGGAAGGAATCTTTTACAGCTTTGTTTGAATTAAAATTGACTTTTTTGATTATGCTCGGGTTGACTTTTACTGCATAACTGGTCCTTGTTTTTTTTTTTTTTAAGCAGAGTTTGAGAGTTCTTGCTTGTTTGGGTTCAAGTTATATTCTTACTAGGCTAGAATTTAGGTAATTTACTACTTTAAAAATTATTTATGAGCTTACACGTTCAAGTTTAGTATCTTGGAAATAACGTAAATCCGCAAAAATATCCCTTTTATTTTAACTATTTGTGGAATATTTTCAATGGTGAGTTATTTATTAATTGTAGGCTAAATTTACTAGAATTAGGTTTATACTTGGCTGAACAGCCACTGATTTGCATTAAGAGCTTTCTGGGGTTTCAGCGTCATAGAAATTCCAAACAATATATATATATATATATATATATATATATATATATATATATTATATATATATATATATATATATATATATATATATATATATATATATATATATATATATATATATATATATATATAATATATATATATATATATATAAACGCTTTAAAAAATTAATTAAGAGAGAGAGAGAGAGAGAGAGAGATAGAAGAGAGAGAGAGAGAGAGAGAGAGAGAGAGAGAGAGAGAGAGAGAGAGAGAGAGAGAGAGAGAGAGAGAGAGAGAGAGAGAGAGAGAGAGAGAGAGAGAGAGAGAGAGATCCCAGACGAACGTCAACAAGGCTTGCTTTAATTTATGGCCATTTTTCTTATAATTCCAAAACAGACTCTCTCATCAATGCTGCTCAAACGGAGAGGCAGAGCGTTCTTCGCTTCAATACGTTTTTAACTCTTGGTTTATAGCTAGAATTCATTATTTAAATATGATAAAAACAGAATGAAATGTTGCTATTCCTAAGTATTTGATTATACATCAATTCAATATTAATGAAAAACAATACAGAAAATTAATTACGTAGTACGTCCGAATATTAGAGACTGAAATGAATGGCGTTATGATACTGGTTAATAATATTGTAAAGAACAATTTCTTTCTATCGAAAACCTTATTAACTAAATATAATAAACATACCCACATGACTTTTCAATTAATTTATCTACGTAAGAATTCGTAGCTTAAAACATACTTTAGTATGCTTTATTATTTGTCATCACTGAAGTCTTGAAGAGTAAACGGAGTTCAAATCTTGAAAAGCTTTGATGAATTTGATTAGTTTATATATATATATATATATATATATATATATATATATATATATATATATATATATATATATATATATATATATATATATATATATATATATATATATATATATATATATATATATATATATATATATATATATATATATATATATATATGTGCAGTGATAGAAAAATGGAAACTAATAGTGATACTTCGTTGAAGCAACGCGCAGTGATTGAATTTTTGAATGGCGAAGCGGTACAGAATTTCTTCAAAACATTGTAACGGAGACGAAACGTGGGTTCACCGCAACGATCCAGAAAAATATGAGCCTCTATGGAATTCAGACACCTATAAGCTCACCTGGCGTGCGAAAGTTTAAGACTTTACCCTCGGGTGGTAAACTCATGTTGACAGCATTCTGGGATGTGGAGGTCCTCGCCTACAGGTATTCGAAATATCTGCTGAAGGGCACGATTGTAAACTCCGATCGTTAATAATTGTGAAGTTCTCCAGAAATTGAAGAGCAGCATCCGTAGAATAAGACCAAACCAGAACCGTTTTCCTCCTGCATCATGATAATGCTCGACCACATTGCAGTGCCCAAACGCTTGAACTTCCAGCCATTGATCTCAAGTCCTACAGTCCTGATTTAGTCCCCAGTGATTTTTCACTTATTTCCAAAGTTAAAGGAGTCTCCGGGAAGTGATTTGGTACTAATTAAAGTGGTGGCAGACTGGTTCCGAAAAACAGATCGACTTCTTTTCAACCGGTTTCGAAAAGTGGCCGTTCAATGTTTGCAGAAATGTATTGATGTTATTATGTAGAAATATAATATTACATACTCATTGAATAAACCTTTGACCTTCTTTCAATCTTTGTTTTATTACCTTATCTGCAGTGTATAAGATTTTACAGCCCACCTATAAATATGAAAACAAATGTTAATCACCATAAACAAAGTATCATGTTTATGAACTACATTTTACATTTAGTGGTTTCCAAAAGAATTTAGGGATGAGCCTTTTACAGTGAAAGGCAAAATTTATCTTTTAAGGTTAATTCAATATCAATGACATTTTCAATAGGTCTTCCTATTCGAAACAAAGGAATAAAACTTCTCAACTCCTTAGGTGAAGACACAAAACTCTCTAGCATGTCAAATGAATTAAAGTCAAATCTAAATGTAAATTTAAAAGAAAAAACTAACAAATCTGCCCTACTTCTAATAGTCAAATATTGGGGAAAAAAACAATACTAGGGCATACTTTGTCTAAGGTTTTTTGAATATACCATAGTAAGTTTTGTCTATTAACAGCGCGCATATATATATATATATATATATATATATATATATATATATATATATATATATATATATATATATATATATATATATATATATATATATATATATATATATATATATATATATATATATATATATATATATATATATATATATATATATATATATATATATAATATATATATATATATATATATATATATATATATATATATATATATATATATATATATATATATATATATATAATATATATATATATATATATATATATATATATATATATATATATATAATATAATATATATAAAAAAAAAAAATAAAAAAAATATAAAAAAATAATATATAATATATATATATATATATATTATATTTTTTTTTTTCTTTGAATCTTAAAGCAATAAAAAGAAAATGGAATTGATAATTTCTGGTCCTCATATCTCTTCCACATTAAAACCTTGCAGTTCCTTCCAATTTAAATTTGAAGAGTCAAACTATGACAAGTTGTTCAAGAGAATGCATAGCAAATGGCTAGTTTCATTTTCAATTTTTAAAATTGGTGATATTTTCCGCTTGATACTTTATATGGACATTTTCTTTAATCATTACAGAAAAAAAAAAATTAAGAAAACATATAACAGCATAAAATAACCATACACTGAAACTATTATGGATGTGCTAATGTCTGTAGGGGCTAAGATAAAAATAAAACGTTTACCACCCATTCAATTAGTTGATCATATTTATTGATCTTTTAGTTTTAAATTAGCGTATTAAAATAGGTCACTAAGGAAATACTTAATACCGATTTAAATATAAAACTGAACTTTGTATTTATTTTAACAACGGTTCCACAAGTACTTCCAGTATTCACTATATATATAGCCTATATTTTGCTGGTACCATTCATATATATCTTCCTAGTTTCAGGTTAGTCAACAAAAAATGAACACCTACATTATGATCGGGCGCCAGACTAACGTATAAAAATAAAATTTTTTTTATTAGTGTATCTTCAGAAGACGTCTCTGCAATTTTTAAAAAGGTTATACGGAGTCGAGGTTCAACTCCAGAATACCTTACTTTTAATATTCACCTAAACACTAATATTTTACTTAATGAAACTCAAAAAGATTCACACAGCCTGAGGCCTATGGCAGAAATTCAAAAGATTTCCTTAAAGGAGCTTAAAAGTTCTTTTGTTTCATTACATCAACTTCAGGAATATTTTCTTAAGAATATATATATATATAAATTTTTTTTTGCACATCATCACCGCTCATGGGGAGAGCCCTATTCAAGAAGGGGGTGTTAGGCTCTTGTTTCAGTATACATAACTATATTAATATATTTTCATTATCGTAAAACCACCATATCCACATATGCAAAATGACGAATACCAATACAATGAGAAACATAGAAAAGTCATATACACAAATATTAACACAAGAATCTTCTTCATTTCACTTACTATAAATTTTCATAAAAAAAGTAACTGAAAAACTATTAAAAAATAAAAATATATTTTTAAAAAATTCCCTGCTCCCTCCCGAATATAGGAGAAAAAATATTTACATACTAATCAACATATACTACCAAAAATTTAAATTAAAATCAAATATTTAACATCATAGCCCGATACAATTAATACAATTCTCATTATCATAATTTAGCTGTCCTTAAATACAATTTTTTCCACAAAGGTAAATTTAAGATCCATAAATAAAAGGTATAAATATTTAACTTGAAATTTGCAAAATTTTCTTCAATGATTATTCGAAAGGAACACCACACAGAGGAACATCTCTTCCTCTCGTAGTCGAACACTGCTCGGATACAACAACGCGACATGCTAATAAATGACTTCATGCTGAAAAAAAAAAAATAATATATAAAAAAAAAATATATATAATATATATATATATATATATATATATATATATATATATATATATATATATATATATATATATATATATATATATATATATATATATATATATATATATATATATATATATATATATATATATATATATATATATATATATATATATATATATATATATATATATATATATATATGCATATATATGTACTGTGAAAATTTTCCTATTTACCTCCTGTTAGTATTTAGTGAGTATTCGATCCCACGAAGTAGGTCATTTGTTTTAAATATAAGAAGCATCTGACGGGGAACTCTATTCAAAACTTCAGCTATTTCAGGTAGGTATTTTGCCGCATCGCCTTTTATTTGTTCCTCCTACAAATAGAACAAATCTTTAAGCGACCTAATTCTAATTGTTTTTAACACAGAAGTGAAAGACTAAAGAAATATATAAAAATTCCAGACTTCCTTGACTATTTTTTCAATTATTGAATCAAAAACTCTTATCTGATAAAATATAAAGATTCTAAGTTTGAACATCTCTAAGAAATTCCTGTCATAATTAACGAAAGTCTTTTCAATATTTAAACGGTCTACAAAATAAAGCAAATATATAAAAAGTGCATCATTGCTGCAGAGAGAATACTGAAAATGTTTATAAAAAAAAGAATGAAAAAGAAATATGTACCATTCCAAACTAAAAATGATGCATATAAAGAGATTGTATTTACTTACTCTCTATAAAAAGGGAGTATTTACTTACTTCACCTGGGCTAAGTTTCTTTTTTCTGATTCCTTTTATAATAGAGTCCCATGATCTTCCTGTTACCATACAAGTGAATAAACCGTACAAATCTCCCAGCCCCATTTCCCTTGCATAAAATTCTATATCTTTCAAATTTGCATTCAAAATACTTTGCCACAGCCTTGCGTACGTGAGACGGAATTTTTCTGTTAATGTCTAAAAAATATAAATGCAATAAGAGGAATAAGTTTTTATAAAGAAGCAACGTAATAAATAATGAATATAAGGGAGAAATGTAATTTTAACCTTTCTCAATTTCCTGAATTCAACAAATTTTTTTATTTAATCTGAGAGCAATTACTAAAATTAATAACAATTGAAAAAATAAGTAGGTAAATCTTTTTAACAAAATAAAATTATCTTGCTTTAAGATTTTCAAAGCATTTCCAAAATTAACATCTTAAATGTTATAAAAGTAAAGTTTTTAAAACTTACAGTATATAATCCATGATCCAAGAGTATAATTTCTGTTTTATTTCCTAGCTTGTTAACAAGAACATTGCCTGGGTGGGGGTCACAGTGAACAAATCCATTAACAAAGATCATTTCCGCGTACAGGACCCCCAATTTCCGAGACACATCTAATGTATCGATGTCATGTGACTTCATATACTTAATATCATTAACTTGACCTCCTTCGCAATATTCCATTGTTAAGACTCGACTTGTAGATAAAGACCAATCTATTGAAGGAACCTTGAATCAAAGATACAATAATTTCTAGAAAGAATTTGAAATTTCAATATATTAAAACCAAAACATGATTACTTATTGTACTTTTGGATTAAAATAAACTAAAAAATCTCATTTATCCATCTTCTTGATGCTTTTTTTTTTTTTTTGTCAATATGAACGATTAAAACTGTCATGGTTTATTATTTGATTAAAATTAATTATCTTACTTCCATAGCTCACCAATAATAATAATTGTAAATGAAAAGAAAGAAAGAAAACATATTAAATTACATAAAATAAACTAGTTAGGTCTTAAATAAATTCGCGAAAGAAAAATTCCAACCTTTAACCAAGGAAGGTGGGCAAACATATCGGCTATCCTTTCCGCGTTTCTACCCTCATTGGCGAAGTCTAATTCCTGAGGGAGGTTCCTTTTCATCTCTTCTACCAACCAATTAAATGTGAAGTCTGGAAACACAAATGACACAGCCTTAACCAGTACCTTGAAAAATATGTAGATAAATTTAATACCAGAATTTGTAGAAATGTGAAACTTAATCTAAAGAATTTAAAATTTTCTGGAATAGGAAATCTTTATCGTATTCTATAAATCACAAAGAGAAATGCTTTTTTATTTTTTTACCCATAATTTTAGTTTACTTTTTCAAGTATTTAAAGTAACATTTAGGGGATTGATCATAGAAAGTTTACGAATCAACACTAACTAGAATCGTAAAATTAAATTTTTTTTAAATAAGCATTCTATTGATTGTTTTGCCTCCGTAGGAAACAATGACTCATAGTTTGAAAAGAATGCTTCTGGCTATGATAGAACCTTATAATATATATATATATATATATATATATATATATATATATATATATATATATATATATATATATATATATATATATATATATATATATATATATATATATATATATATATATATATATATATATATATATATATATATATATATATATATATATATATATAACACAGAAAACAGACAGATCAACAAGGACGGAAGAAAACTTTCAAAATTTTAACTAAGAGAAAAGGTTTGCGAGACATGAGATTCAATTGCCATGAAAATTGAAGATTTGTGATTTCATAAGTTGGGTGAGTCTCTCTCTCGGAAAGCACGACAGCTTATTATCAACAATAATCTTCTTCTAATAAAAGATGCAACTGGTAAGGAATTAAATCCAATAAACTATCAGGAAAGAGAATATTTTACGTTCAGCTTTAACAAATGGCTAAAGAAGAAACTACTTTAATCACTTCTAATCTAACGATTTGAAGTTCATTTTCAATCCAATGATTTTATTAATAGCAGAATTGTAGAATTTGGAATTTGGAGAATACGAAGGATGTTCCGACTACAAATTAATTCAGTGATGAAATATCTGAAATAAAATGATATCCAATCATGAATGAAAAATTTGTGATTTTCTGCAACTGAGGATACCCAAAATATAATTTCAATAAGAAAGTGCCTCTTCCCACTTTGCCAAAGGCATAGTGGTACAACTCCTAATGCAAGCTTACCGAATGACGTCAAGCCAGAAAGAAAATAAAAAAGACGCAATCTCTTACCACTATAATTTCGAATTAATTAAAATTCTTAACTTGTAATTATTATTTGTAAACAGTACAAGATTATTAACTTTTGAATGGCACGTAATATTACGAAGAAGAATCACAAATTGAAATATTTCAGCTTTAAACGGTAGAAGATATCAAAACTTCACGGACTCTCAAAGTGGAGCTTGAAGATACTGTTGACTTTTAAAGCTTCAAAGTATAGAAAAGGGAGGAACAGCGAATCTCACTAATATATATATATATATATATATATATATATATATATATATATATATATATATATATATATATATATATATATATATATATATATATATATATATATATATATATATATATATATATATATATATTATATATATATATATATATATATATATATATATATATATATATATATATATATATATATATATATATATATATATATATATATATATATATATACTATGTATAATAAAACAAAAAATACCTCCATTCCTTTCATGTCTATTTTTGAGTGGTCTGACACGGCAGGATATTGAACCTTTACAGCCACAACTCTCCCATCTTTTAAGCGAGCTTTGTGAACTTGTGCGAGAGACGCAGCTCCTAATGGATTTTCATCAAATTCATTAAAAAGGTCTGATGGCTAAAAAAAAAAAAAAAAAGAAAAAGAAAAAGAAAAAATTTTTAAATTGCAAAGGAATTATAAGAAACAGGGTATAAGAACAAAAAAAAAAAAAATTAGAGAAAAAAAAAAAAAAAAAAAAAAAAACCAAAAAAAAAAAAAAAAAAAAACTCACTTCTTTCTTTAATTCATGCCTAATAACATCATAAATATCATTCAATGGTGCTTGTGGGGCTTTAGAATGCAGTATTTTCAACGTACTGACATACTCGTATGGTAGGAGATAATCCAGAGAGCCAAGATGTTGACCAACCTAAAAAAATTTTTTTAATTAAATTGACATCCAAGAAATATTTGAAATATCTACCTTAATATAATTTTATATAATATACAATAAATAATTATTCAAAACCAGGTTTGATTTAAAAAAAAAAGAAAGAAAAAGAAAAGCTTGTTAAAAAATAAAAAAAAAAAGTTTCATAATAAAAACAAAATAGGTTTGGTTAAAATATAGTCTTTTTTAAAGAATTAAAGAAATTTTAAAAAGGAAAATGAAACTAATAAAAAGAAAATTGAAAAACCAAACTAGGCTTGTTTACATAAATAAAAAAAAAGTAAAAAAAAAAAAATTCCACTTCCAAAAACAAAAAATAAATAAAATTAAATACATATACAATTAAACATATAAACCTCCCTCACGCACCTAAAGATTTAAAAACTTTGTAGTTTCAAAAAGGTTAATTCTTTAATAAAACTTTTTAATAAACTATTTCTGTTTTGCACTATAATACCATAACTATAGAGTCTTCTTATATTATTAATTCATGAGTAATTGAGTTAAAAAGGACAAATAAATAAATAATAATAATAATAATAATAATAATAATAATAATAATAATAATAATAATAATAATAATAAATAATATAATTTTCAGCAGCAGTTGCAAAAATTTTTTGTAATTTTTTAATAACAATTCTATTAATAAATAAAAACCATATTTATAATATATATATATATATATATATATATTATATATATATATATATATATATATATAATATATATATAATATATATATATATATATATATATATATATATATATATATATATATATATATATATATATATGCTTAAGCAATACAAAAATAATAAAAATATTTTATAAATGACTAAATAAAGAAAGAAAGAAAACAACTGAAGGATTTGCGTTAGTCTTGGGATTATGTGAGGGTTTTCTCTTTTACTTTTTTTAATGCCCCACTCTTGAAAAGGGCCTTGCCTGTCAATGGTGGTTACATGTAGTATGAAAAAACAAAACAAAACTCACCTTTATAAATGCTCCACCATTTGCACAACAGAGGTCTAATAATTTTAAAGCTGATCTCTTATGAACCTATTGATATAAACAAATAGTTTTGCATTAATATTTGAAATTTTAATAATCAGTATTTATATAAATTTATAAATTTAAACAAGAACACATTACTTCATTATTTGAATTAATTTATTATTTCATCTTTCAGATAAGCAGTTAAACTGCCTGTCAAAAGGACCAGCCTAATTCCGAGGCTATTCCATGACTGTTGATAGCAAGATTTTTTTAAAAAATTGCTTTCTAGGTCTGTTGTGTGAACCCTCCTTTCCCCGAGGTCGGGGTCAAATACCATGAATCAAAAATATGAAGACAATTGAAAGCAACTTAAAAGTAAAAAATTTTTCTCCTTTTGTGTGAAGAGGGCTAGACCAGAAAAGATTAAAGAAAAAGAAAGGCTTGAAAAAACAACCATTGTAGTGCCTTGGTCTCAAGAGTTGACTTCCAATTCTGTAGTCTTGAGAAGGACACTAGAATCAAATTCTAAATCTTTCATTCAAATGTTACAAGGATAGTGTGAATCAAAGGGGTCTTTTTTTATTTACCAGCCAAGGTGGTATCCATTTTAACTTCCATACAGGTGAAAGACTGAATGGACTTTGAAACATGAAGATGATTCAGTATTAATACTGAATACTTATGAAAACATCCTCACTACAAGTTGCCTTGTATACGCCATGTCACTTACAGGCATATTGTGGATAATGAAGAACAAATAAGGACTCCCAAAGAGGCAATGAAGAATCTCAAATGTGTATGAGAAGAATAATTCTGAGAAAAAATATTATATACTCACGCATTTATTTTTTCTTATGTTATTAAACTAGTGATAAAATATTGTAAAAATACTAAAAAATTACTAATTTTACTTAATAACAAAACATATTAAATGGTATCAACAAAATTTTGACAACTGTTTTACTGAAATACATTCTAAATAACCATATTTTTGATGATGATAAAATATCTTACCTTCGATTTTTCATCATAATAGTTTGCAGAATCTTTACTTATATTTTTTTTATAAAGAGATGATCGATAATCTACAGCAATATCTAAAACCTGTAAACAAGTTGAAACTATAAAATTATTCAATTATAATACATTTTCTCAGGTTCTTTATAACAGAACATTAAAAATAAAATAAAAAAGTTTTTTAATTGTAAGCTTCATATGTAATATAACCAAATTAGTCAAGATAATTGCTCTAGTAATGTTATACCTACTGTTATTGCAGCTCTTCCAAAACGTAGTGCACCTATTGATATAATCCTTGTTTCATCGTAATAATAGGAGAAAAGGCCTCCTCCAATAATGCCAAGTGAAGCAATAACTTTGGTAGTCATTTCACTTTTTGTGACAAATATGATTTTACAGTTAATGTCATGAAATTAACCATGTCAATTGATGAATTTTGAATATGAACTAAAAATCTGGAAATCTCTTAAAATTCTAAAATTTAAAGCATAATGTATATATATATTGTGGGTGTACTGGCAAAATTGACCAAGCCAAAAAACCAAGTTTGTGTGAAATTACAATTTAAAGTTTGAAATAGTATAAAAAATCAGGATTTAATATTTCCTTCATATTGTAGCATTTTTTCTTTCTTGGTTATTTTATTAAATCCTGATTTAGAACTTTAAATTGTAATTTTACACAAACTAGTTTTTTTTTGACTGTCAATTTTGCCAGTACACCCACAATATATATATATATATATATATATATATATATATATATATATATATATATATATATATATATATATATATATATATATATATACTGTAGGGCAAGGGGAAAATTAATCATGCAGAGGAAACTACTCACCATCAATAATAATTTTTTTAATAAAAAAAATTTATTTTTTATGAAAGAAACTATACGCTTAGTTTTGGATTTATATAGTAAAATAGTCTTCATATTTAAATGTTTTCTACAAAATAAAGTTAATAAATGATAACAACTCGTAAAAAAAAGTTTTTTTGGGGGAAATTTTATTTGCTAAAATTTGAAATTTATTCTAGTTTGTCCCCCAAAAATAATTATACTGACTACAACCAACTTAGTAGAGTTCGAAAAATGAAGGTAAGTATTTGCATAAGCCTATAAAATAATTTAATTTTATTTCAAGTTTAAAAAATATTAATGTTGTTCAGAAATAGGGTAAAACTAACCATTACAGAAGTCATAATCTTTATATTATTCAACTGAATCCTACATGAAATTTTCAGAGGTTATACAGTTGGGTGAGATACATTTTTTATTTAGAATAATTTTTATATACTCAATGATTTTGATGCTGCGCATGGGAAAAGTTTAAAAAATTTTCCTGTATACAGCATCAAAATGGTTGGATATAAAAATTTTCCAGAAAATGTATCCAGCCCAACTCTACAATCTCTGAAAATTTTTTTTATATCATCCCATTTTATTATTATGCATAGGAAAAATTTCAAAGTATTAAAATTTTTCCCATGCACAGCATCAAAATGATTAGGTATTTAAATGTTTTTTTTTTTATTTTTTTTTTTCAGGTTGAGATAGATATTTAATTTAGAAATATTTTTCATACACTCAACCATTCTGCTATTATATATAGGATAAACCAAAAATTGAAATTTTTCCCATGTAGAGCAAAATGGTTAGATATACATTTTAAAATTTTTTGCCAAGGTTGTATAATTGGGCAAGTTGGCACATTTTTTATTTATAAAATTTTTGGTAAATATGCATGGTTTATCTCTTACCTGGTACTTTAGTTGTTATTCAAAATATAAACTGGAAATGTAATGTATATTGAACAAAACAATAAAAATGGGTCAGAAAATCAAATTTGCTGGAATAAAATGCACTTAAGGTAGCAAAAATATATTTCAAACATCATAAAGCTTGGCATTCATCTGCAACTTTGAAAATATGGTGTAAGAAATTGGTTTGAGAAAGATAATTGGAAAATATATCATGTCTGTCAAGTTAGCAAAAGATTTTAGCTAAAGATTTTTTTTAAGGACAAACTTCAGGGGACAAATAGAACAGACAACCACAGTGTTAAAATAAATAAATAAATAAGAAATAGTAAAATATGTTTAAAAATATAATAAATTTAACGAATACGGTGCTATAGCCAAATTGTCATCAGAAAAAACATTTATCTAGGGGGGCTCAGAGCCCCCCGTACCCCCGACCCGTGAGTGATGATATATATATATATTTTTAAACTTATATTTTACTATTTATTATTTATTTTTTATTTTTACACTGTGGTTGTCTGTCCTATTTGTCCTCTGAAGTTTGTCCTTAAAAAAAATCTTTAGCTAACTTGACAGATGTAAATATATTGATACTAATGTAGGTATATAAATTGTAAAATCTAACAAACTAGTTCAACTTAATCTAACTTTATAACAGGATTTTTAGTACTTTTAACTTTTTAAATTTATTGAATTTTATTTCCCAACCCATTTTTATTGTTTTTCTTCAATATACATTACATTTCCAGTTTATATTTTGAATAACAATTAAATACCAGAAAGAGACGAACCATGCATAATAACCACATTTTTTTTTATATTCTCATCCACATGACGTCTGGTTCAAGTTGAACGACAAACCCCCTGACAGATGTTCTGGGCTGATTCTGAAGGATTCTGTGTAGGTTCATCATTACTTTCTCTAATTCCACTATAATTCCAATTCCACTATAAAAACTATTTAAATGCTTTCACTAATTTATCTAGTGTATATACTTTATATATATTTTAAGTTCTCCTTGATAGGAGTTTGTAAAGTTGGGTTGTTTTTTGTATCGATGTGGCACATTTTTTCAACTAAACTCCTGGTTGAATCATGATCACTTTTTTTCAAATCATCTTCAAGTCTAGACGTTATTAAAAATGTAAGAGTTTTTGCTTGTTCATTACAAGTCCTCAGAATTCGAAGGTATAAAGTATGAGTTATATATAACTGCGTAACATTCTTAATTATATTGAATTCGTATATGAAGGAACTACATTTTTATTTCAAAGCAATATATTTCGATGAAATATATGAAAATAAGTTCTCAATTTTCACTCACAGTTTTCAAAGTTCATTTACTCAAAATGCGATACCATCATCTCATTCACATTACCATAAGGATTTCAAATTAATAAATAAACCCACTAATGCACGCCTCTTATTTTAGCTTTCACATTCATTTAAATTTCAAAGTAATAAATTTTTAAAAATTTGTAATTTTCACTCTCTCATAATTTTCAAAGTTCAATTACTCAAAATACTGGAACGACTCATTAAATGTTAAATTAACATCTCATTTATATTACCAGTTTTGGGGGGTTTTGGGAAAAAAAAAAGATTTAGTTGAAGAAGCAATGAACCTATTCATCCCATCAGTGATTGCGTCCCCTACGTTTCCGGCAGACACAGGAGCATCCTCCGAATCAAAACAGGATTCATTCCAAGGGTAATTAGCAAAGAAGAGTCGCAGTGCCCCCCCCCAATTAGCCAGATTAAAGTGCCAGAAATTACGTTTAGAGCATGGTGGAGCTGCTGGAGAAAAAGTATAATTTCTTACATCTCTACTGTTATTGTTATTGTTGGTATAATTTTTCTTGTTTTTTGTAACAATTAATATACTTCTGTTTTGATTTTTTAGTTATTTTCATCATAGACTAATCAATTTTATTCAGCCAACTCTATGACTTTTAAGAATTTATATATTTATTTTAATTTAAAGTTTAAATCAGCTGACTTTTAGAACATAAAGAGTTACGTAAGTTTAACCTGTGATTTGCGATGGCAAGGTAGTTTTGAGTTTTTTAAATTTTTTAACTTGTTTTTTTTTTTCTTTTGTGTAAATTATGAATATTTTATTATTACAGCCTGAAGATTTTTTTTTTTTATATATATATAATATATATATATATATATATATATATATATATATATATATATATATATATATATATATATATATATATATATATATATATATATATATATATATATATATATATATATATATATATATATATATATATATATATATATATATATATATATATATATATATCTGTATATATTCAATTTTACAATTATATTCGTATCCTTTATATACTATTTTGAATGAAAATAAGTATCATCATAATATTAAACTGTGGTATCATTGAGCGAAAATATTACCCTCAAAATTACTGTTTAGATTCAATGAGCTTGTGTGTGGGGAAAGGAATATACAGTACAAGAGGTAGAAAAAGTCACTGACTACCAGCAAAGTATATATTTATATATACAGTATATTAGTAATGAAATAGAGTATCAGTTTGCTTGTTGCCGTAAATTATGACGTAGGTAAAGAACTGAAGAAACGAGACTATGATGATGGTAGTGACGTCATCCAAATCACCCTCCACAGAAAAAGAGTAGCTAGATTTAAATCAACTGATCAATCACAGACTGAAGTTGTTTAAAAAATCACGTCTATGCCTGCCGTTAGGCTGAAAATTATAACATTAGATTACATTAACTAATATATTAATATTTTGCCAGCAGGTACCACTCTTCAATTCAGTTTACTCACGATATTTGGAGAGGGAGAAGTTACGGTTGAGGTCCTCGTAGAAATAAACGAAGGAACTTTATCCCTTCGCATAATAAAAATGGGAGTTCTCCTCCAAATTTTTGCTAAAAATTGACTTCATAGAATTTTTGGCGATATTTTCATGGAGGCAGTACTAATATATTTTCACTTTATTAATTATGCGTAATTATTACACTACTATGACCTAAATATTATCACATTATAACGGAGTAAATACTATAAAAATTGCTTCTCTTAAAACGTATTGACTTTCCCGTGTGCCAAAATACACATTGTTGTCCCCTATTTAAAACGATTTAAAATGTTTTTTTTAAAAATTTTCTTTTGTACAATGCATTTAATCTCAAATACCCCCAAATTATCTTTATCAGTAAATATAAAAATAAATATAGAGTAGTTCCTGGTTTGAGTTCCGAATATCCTAAAACACTTAGTGTTAACAGTTGGCAACAAGCGGCACCTTTTCTACGGCATCTTAAAAAATAATAAAGTGCATGACAAACGTAAAATCTTAAGCTAAGTAGCACATATTCGCTTGTAAAAAAGTATATTTCGTCCCCTTGGTCAGATACATTAGTGTAACTACACATGCAGCTTTTTAGGAAAATTGAATCCTGAGGATTTTCTTTTTACATTACTTCATCTATTCATATTGAACTTTTCACTGTTCGTTGAACAATTTCATCTCTCTCCTTATAATATTCCATTGCTAATTATACTACTTATTTAATGGATTCTATAACCACATACTCCTGGTTTGTGGAAAACTAGTCGTCACATACCTCCTGGTTGGAGAAAACTAATTATCTCACCCTTTTTAACAAGGTGTGTATTTAGTTATCAAAATGTTCTGCAAATCTGTTTCCTCTCCTTCTACTACTATATTTTAAAAAGTTATTCATTGAAGCATGTTTGACTTTAAAATTGGGATCCAAAAAAAGAGTTCATATCTGCATTTTTTCCAACAAAACTCTTATAAAGAAATAAAATGCAATATTTTGTAGCAGTTTATTGTTATTTCAATATATATATATATATATATATATATATATATATATATATATATATATATATATATATATATATATATATATATATATATATATATATATATATATATATATATATATATATATATATATATATATATATATATATATATATATATATATATATATATATATATATATATATATATATAACAAAACGAGAACAAGCTTAAAATTCTTCATGGAAAGGATACTCCTTGTGAGTTTCACACCTGGAAAGTATTCAGAAAATAATGTTAGAAATTTATAATTAAAAATAGAATATTATTAATAAGTTAGATTACAGAAGGTGGCCAACCTGTGGCGCAATTAAATCCTTGCGCCTGCTCATTCTTTTTAAGTTAGGCACCATACGCGTTTAATATTTGTATGGTCGAGAAGCCCCACCATCTAACTCAGCACCAAGGTTGCCAGGTCATTCAAAAATGCACCACTTGGCAACCTTACTCATCAGTTCGTCACAACTTTTCGACATTTTACAATTGGCATTCTGTGTAGTAATGATATACGTACTTATGATCTATTTGTTCTTTTTAGATTTTGAGTTTTGTACTTTTTTTATGTTTAAATCTTTTTTTTTTTTTTACAATCCTGTTACCCATTACAGTGCAAAAGAAGCGCTGAAAGCGATAGTAAGCATGAATTTAATGAACAGTGGGAAAATGAGTTGTTATTTATAGTGGGTCCATATCATGAAAAACGTTTTTCATTTGTTTGTGAAAATACTCTTTCTCATAATAGAAGATATGATCTTAATAGACACTATAAAACACAGCATCATACTAAATAGAATGAAATATGAAGCTCGTTCTTGGATCTGGGTTACGAAAAGAAAATGTTGACTAAGAAAAAGGGAAGAAATCAGAAGAAGGCAAAGTAAATTTGCTAAAGTAAGTTTATGAACACGGCGATGACAGAAGCCTCTTATGGAATTGCTTTAGCATTGGCGAAAAAAAAATTAAATCGTTTAAAAATGTTAATTATGTCTATAAACATACTTTTTTAAAAGGTAGACAAGATGCTTGAGTTGTACAGCACATCTGAACTCGTATGTGGAAAAAATTAACACATGGTATGTAAAATGGTTGGCCACCCCTGAGTTAGAATAAACTTACATTTTGGGTATTATTCATTTTATCTTTATGAGCTTCAAAGACTATTCACCTAATAGTATTTGTATACTTTTTAATTTCGCCGTACATTAGCTATTACTTTGGTATGAAACTCAGCCCATATTTGTTCAAATCATCAGAATAAAAAAAAAGAAAATAATGGAAATTGTTTTCAAATTTTCAAATATGAAGAGCAACAAAAGTTTTCCTTGCGTTTTTTTTAACTTGAATTTAAAATTTTTTATTTTTATATATATATATATATATATATATATATATATATATATATATATATATATATATATATATATATATATATATATATATATATATATATATATATATATATATATATATATATATATATATATATATATATATATATATATATATATATATATATATATATATATATATATATATATATATATATATATATATATATATATATATATATATATATATATATATATATATATATATATATATATATATATATATATATATATATATATATATATAGTGGCCGTTTTTAAAAGAGTTAACCAAGAATTTAAAAATACGGTTCTATAAACAGAAGAAAACATATATTTTATCCATAACTTGTTTAAATATGATGTTTTTGTTTTTTTAAGAATCATTTAACTAATTAATAAAATGAAAATAAAGTTCTTTGTGTTATAAAAATAATTATTATATATGTATAAAAATATAAACTATTGTTTTAAAAAGTAAAACATTTAAAATGTAATATAAATTATGCATAATCCTGTCTCAATTGTAAAACTATTTTGTAAATAAATTCTTATTGTACGCTGTCTGCGTTTTTTGCTATGTTCCAGCGTAAACTACTTTTGCCGAAAAACAAACCTCGAAGGGAAAACCATTTTAAAATATTATTATTAAATTTCTTTTATAAAATATTTTATTAAATTTTCAATAAAAAAAATGTTATTGTTCAAAATTTCGATTCTAATGTATCTTTTTATGTATTATGTAAATATATTATTAAATAATACTTTAGAATTAAAATAAATAAAATTTTGTATATTATTTCAATGTAATTTTATGAAACTTTTATAATAATGACTTTGTAAGCAATTTTTGTTAAAAATAAGAAACCGAATAAAGTGAAAAAAAAACAATTATTTAATTGATCCTTTCCATTTAGAGATAATTTCAAAAGGTCGTTAGCAAATATTGTTACATTCACTTTAGCCCAAGAAGCCGAAAGAAGAAGCCGCACCTTCCAGAAGAAGTCGTCCTAAGCAGAGGCAAGAAGAAAACGCCACTGCAGCAGCAGCAAGAAGAAGGCGTCCCAGTTGAAGAAGTTCCAACGCCTCTGCTCCCGAAAGGAGACCCAGTTTGGCAGAACATTTGCCCTCGACTGTGGTTTCTCCTTGGGCGTAGCCTGCCATTCCAAGGCTACAGACGGTCCGCAGGCTTGAAGAAAAGTGGTGGCTACCACACGCCTACCAGTCGGCATTCCACAAGGGGACTTAGAAAACACCCAGCCTCCTGATCGATCCCCCTGCGCTACTACAAAGTATAGGGACCTCCTGCACCACATAGTTGGTAACTCCGGAGATAATTAGGTCCCTACATACTGGTAACCCTGGTCATAGGTTACCTATATATATATATTATATATATATATATATATATATATATATATATATATATATATATATATATATATATATATATATATATATATATATATATATATATATATATATATATATATATATATATATATATATATATGGCCAGAGTTTACTTTAGCAGTCATATGTTCACAAAACTACTAATCTTACATTAAAAAGGATTATATTTTTGAAATCCTTGTCGAATTTTAGGTAAGAAAAATTGGGAAATAAAAAAAAAATTATTATAATAATTTTATTACGTAAGTAAAGCTTTTACTTTTTTAAAAGCTTCGCAAGAATCGTACGTCAATTGGCAATGTCGTTTTTAAAAAATTTTTTTTTTAGAAATTGGAAAACATGGGAAATACTCAAATCGTCAACAAGAAAAGTAGTCGACAATATCATCATCAATGTTTGTTTTTTTTTTACATGCCCTACTTTTTAATTTTCAACTTATTGTACATTTTTATGTATTTTTTTTTTTTTTATTTTTTTTAAACATTTTTTATGCTTTTCTTACGGGAAATTACCCAAGGATTTCAAAAATATAATCCTTTTTAGTGTACGCTTAGTAGTTTTTGAGATATGTATGACAGGTAAAGTAAACTCTGATATATATATATATATATATATATATATATATATATATATATATATATATATATATATATATATATATATATATATATATATATATATATATATATATATATATATATATATATATATATATATATATATATATATATATATATATATATGTACGGCGGATATTAGTCTAACCTATTAGTGCTAACCTATTGTAAATAGTATGGTTTAAAACAAAGCGAGCCCTTGGACTGGGAGGTTGTACTAACAATAAATTCGTAATGGTCTGTATAAAAACTTTTTTGTTTGTCAGAATTGGACGGAATTTGCCCTCAGTCATCGAGGTCAGCTTTCAAAAAGAAGGCAATATTATATTTTTACTAGAACCATACGTCATCTGTGGGATAATTTTTTTAATTTTTGTTTTGTTATTGAGAGGGGACCCCACCAACGAGGGGATATGCAGTCCTTCCAGGCAAGACAAAATACTGCATTTCAGCCTATCACGAGTTCAGAGCGAGTGAATCACGTCCACATGCATGGAGAACTCGTGATGCTATCCGCATTTCGTTAATTAACGTACTGATAAATTTGAGGATTATTAAATGAATGAAATGATACGAACCCTGGATAGGACTCTTTGAAGTGGAATACCCTCATCTCCTTTGGCTGGTCCAGTTTATATAATGATTCCATGTCTTCTTCGCTAAGTACAAAATCGGTAATCTGGAAAATTAACATATATAATAGCAAATCAGTCAACAAACGAATAAAATAGCTTTATAAAATGGCTAGAAATCTAAATTTTGTAGATGTTTGATAGCTTAAAATAGCTAAAAAACATCTAGGAATCTAAATTTTACGTTAATGTTCAAAGTGAAGCTCTAAATGAGTAAAAACTTGTTCTTTTTAATAATAACTCTAACTATTATATGAAATCAATTGATTTTCTTACTTTAAAATTATTATTTATTCTCTCTGGTTTGACAGATTTTGGAATGACGATTATATTTCTTTGGAGTAAAAATCGTAATAAAATTTGGCCTGGTGATTTGCCGTGCTTCTTGGACAGGCTTAAAACTGTCGGATTTTCAAGTAACGGCGGCAGAGTACTTTTTCTGGTTAAAGAAGAAGAAAAAAAAAAAAAAAATAGAAAAAGTAAGTAAAGGGGGAAAAATTCAATGTTTATATAAATATAAAAGAAAAAGTATTAGATAGCATTTTTTTTTATGGGTAACAAAAAATGTTTTTTGCATTTTAAAAGTTTATGCAATGTAAAAAAGGAAAAAAAAAAAAATGTCCATCAAGTATTCTTCGCAACACTCTTCCATACTTCTGTTTTCTCTACTTTGAATTAAATCCTTTCAAACAGCGTTTTGGGGACTTCGGCTTTTGATTACGATAAATTTGGCTTAATGTTTTATTTAATGTTTAATGATTTTTAATGTTTTCTATATCAATATATATATATATATATATATATATATATATATATATATATATATATATATATATATATATATATATATATATATATATATATATATATATATATATATATATATATATATAGGCCAGACTTCGGTTTGAACCACTTAAATATTTAAAAAACTACTAAACGTACGTAAAAAAGGATTATATTTTTGAAATCTTTCAAGAATTTTGATAAGGAAAAATTGGGAATTAAAAAAAAAAAAAATTATATTTATTTTAATAACAACGAAATTTACAGTTTTAGAGCGATGGACGGCATCGTACGTTTGGCAGCGCACGTTTGGTAGCGTCTTTTTATGAGTCAAATTCCGAGAATTTGAACTTGCATAAAAATCGCGAGTGCTTAGAAAATTGTAACAAAAATGCAAACTATATATATATATATATATATATATATATATATATATATATATATATATATATATATATATATATATATATATAATATATATATATATATATATATATATATATATATATATTTGGTGTAATATGGCAGTATGCTACGATCCTACGGCAACTTACCAGCTATCAGTTAGGCCACAATCCCACGGCAATCTTCGGTCGTCAGGTTAAATAAGTCGAAATGAGTTCATTAGAAAAAAAACTTACTAATAAAATAAAAAAAAAAAAAAAAAAAAAAAAAAAAAAAAAAAAAAATTTATTTATTTATTTTTTTTTAAATTTAATTTCAAATATTTTACACTTTTCTTACCTAAATTTCGACAAGGATTTCAAAAATGTTGTATTTTTTTGTACGTTCAGTAGTTTTTGAAATATTTAAGTGGTTCAAACCGAAGTCTGACCATATATAATATATATATATATATATATATATATATATATATATATATATATATATATATATATATATATAATATATATATATATATATATATATATATATATATATATATATATATATATATATATATATATATATATATATATATACTGTATACTTGGTTATAGTACTATTCTACTTTTAAGTTTTGAATTTACCCATCTTGAGTTTGAGTATACTGAGGTGCTCCAAGAGGGCCGTAGGCAACTACTACTATTCCTCGTTTCTGGCAGAATTCCACAAGAGGGCGCTGTTGGAAGTAGGCGTGAATTTCAATTTGCAAAACAGTCGGAGGATATTTTGCAACTGTAAGAGTTTGAAAAAAAATTTAAATAATAAACAAAATTTATATACATTTACTTTTTTAAACGTATTAATAATTATGTAAAATTGAAGTTATTAACTTTTTCTTTTTTAGGAAAGGTCTTGATAAAAAATAAATAAATAAATAAAAAGTTCAAGAACAAAAAGTAAATAAATGCATACCGTGGCAAAAAGGTAATAAATAAATAAATAAATAAAAATAAATATCTACTCCAACCACTAAAGGGAAATAAATCACAAAGTTTAATAACTGTATTTAGGGTTAATTGCTATTTATTATTTATTATAAATTATTTATTTTATTAACATTAACCAAAGTTTACCCTAGTAAACTTTGCATTAACTTACTTCTTCTTATTCTTTCAATCTGTTTGCTATTAAAGTTTGATAAACCAAGTGATTTGATCCTTCCAGCTTCAACCTAAAATCCAATAATAATAATAATAATAATAATAATAATAATAATAATAATAATAATAATAATAATAATAATAGGTACGATGATTATAAGAGGCTGGAAAGGTTAAAGTTTTTATTGCCTAATATTTATAACAAAGATCTAATGATATGAAAAGCAGATTTTCAGATGATGGTACAAATTTTGTATCTCTCTTTCCGTTTGACTCGCTAGATGGTTGGTTGGTTGGTTGGTTGGTTGGTTGGTTGGTTGGTTGGTTGGTTGGTTGGTTGGTTGGTTGGTTGGTTGGTTGGTTGGTTGGTTGGTTGGTTGGTTGGTTGGTTGGTTGGTTGGTTGGTTGGTTGGTTGGTTGGTTGGTTGGTTGGTTGGTTGGTTGGTTGGTTGGTTGGTTGATAGAATAAATGGATAGATGAATGGATGGTTGGTTGAATGGATGAATGAATGAGTGGATGGATGAACGAATGAATGGATAGATGAATGAATGGTTGGATGTATGTGTGGATAGTTGATTGAATGGATGAATGAATGAGCAGATGGATGAAAGAATGAAATGAATAGATGAATGGATGATTGATGCATGCGTAGATGGATGGAATGGACGAGCACCTTTTTGCCAACCTGACAAATAAATTTTTTTTATTTGGATTTGTGCAATTGATATTAGTAGACTTACTTCTTTTTCCATAGCTCTCCAGATGCCTTCGAGATCAGTATCGAATAAGTAAACATCATTTTTTGGAGTTCTGTTAATTGTCTTTAGGTCTTCTTTACCTTCAAAGAATACAGGATGATTAGTTTTTAAAAAATTTTTACTGTTCTGCACATAGATTCAAAAAATATTCTCAAATAAATGATTATAAAATCTATTATTATAATTATTTATTATTATTATTATTATTATTATTATTATTATTATTATTACTATTATTACTATTATTATTATTATTATTATTATTATTATTATTATTATTATTATTATTATTATTATTATTATTATTATTATTATTATTATTATTATTATTATTATTATCTTCATTCAAATCCAAATGGATGATGAATAAGGTATAGATCTAAATAATCAAGTTTTAATTTTTCCAATGACAAAGTCAAGAACTTGCTTACATCTTTAGGACGATTCCCGTATGCTGGTAGCTGCGGAATAAAATTAACAATTTATTTTTTTAAAATTAAAAAAAAAAAAAAAAAAAAAAAAGTTCACATCTCACGGGGCATTGCCCTCTTGGAGGAGAGGAACTTTTTTTTTAGGTAGTATATACCTACTATGCACATACAGGTACAAACCGACTCCCTCAAGCACTTGAGTCAGTCACTCTACCTTTTGTTTACCGGTAATAATTAGAGTAAATGTTCCTGAGAATAAAATTAAAACGTAAGATTTAGCAGATCCGTAAACGATATTCGAAAGTCATATTTTTCTTATAAAAAATCACCAAAAGTGACCAAAGACGAAACATTAATCATGATCCATTGACAAAGAGTTGATTAAATATTAGGGATGGAGCGATACCAAAATTTTTACCGATACTTAAAAATTTCCCGATACCGATACCTAAAAATATGCCGATACTACTACCGATACCGATACCGATACTTTACTCTTGTCCAAAAATTTTACCGATACTGTAATTGCCGATACCGATACCGATACCGATACTCAAAAATATGCCGACACTGCCGATACTGATACCGATAGCGATACTTCACTCCATCCCTATTATTAAATATCACAAAAATAAGAGCTTGAAGGTAGGACTTCATGCTTCAAGCTTAAGCACCCACAGAATTATCGATGGAAAAACCCTAGTTATAGATGATAATAATAATAGAATATGGATTGTACTTTCTAATTTTATTTGAAACCTGATTATATTAACTAGTTATTTATATGATAAACTAGAGAAGAGAAACAATAAAAAAAAAACTAAGTAAATTAATAGGTAAATGATATAAGAAATAAGACATAAGAAAATGATATAAAACATAAGATAAAATTTAGGAAAATAGTATAAGGGATAGGAAACAAGATAAGATATAGGAAAATGATATAGGGAATAACACATAAGAATGTGGTATAAAACATATGACATAAGACAAGAAAATAATATAAAGCATGTGACATAAGACATAAGATAAGACATAGGAAAATGATATAAGGAATAAGACATAATCTGGATATTCAAAATATTCTTTATTAAAAGAAATCAAAATTTGATCAAAGAGAAATTGTTCGATTTTTTTTGGGGGGGAAGGGGAGGGGAGCCGAAGCAGGAAAAGCTTTTATTTTAAAATTAAAAGTTCCGGAGCAGCAGCCGGAGATGCAGTTGGAAGCTGAAGTCAGCAAAACTTATCAGACATTATGGACATTAATTTCGAATCATAAATGGATACAGATCATGGAAAATGTGAGACCAAAATTTCGGTACCAAAATATATATATATATATATATATATATATATATATATATATATATATATATATATATATATATATATATATATATATATATATATATATATATATATATATATATATATATATATATATATATATATATATATATATATATATATATATATATATATATATATATATATATATATATATATATATATATATATATATATATATATATATATATATATATATATATATATATATATATATATATATATATATATATATATATATATATATATATATATATATATATATATATATAATATATATATATATATATATATATATATATATATATATATATATATATATATAAGTTTTTTTTTTTTATATCTCCTCCGGTGGGCAAAGGCCAGAGGCCTACCAAATTCCACCGGAGTTGGGAAAAGTCTATTATCATGGTCGATGGTGGCCGACGTGTCCAGACACACGGCGTTTGAAAGTATGCAAGTCAAAGGAAGTTGGGAAAACGGATGAAGGGAGTGTGTTCCAGACTTTACCAGTAGAGTATATGTAAGACTGAGCATAGCGGTTAAGTCTGGGGTCGGAGAGTTGGACAGAGAAAGGATGAGAATGTGTAGAAAGTCGTGTTGCACGAACTCTTCTCAATGGAGGAGGTATGCGACGAGAGAGTTCAGAAGAGCAGTGTCCGTTGTAATAGCGATAGTAAAGAGAGAGTGACGCAACAATTCGACGGGCAGAAAGAGATTGGAGAGAGTTAGTAAGAGCAGGAGAGTTGATGAGACGAAATGCCCTTGACTCCACCTTCTCTAAGAGAGCTGTATGTGTGGAACCACCCCAGATGTGTGAAGCATACTCCATACAGGGACGAACAACACCCCTATACAGAGCAAGCAACTGGGGTGGCGTGAAGAAATTCTGAAGGCGCCTCAGAACACCCAACCTCTTAGAAGCTTGTTTAGAAAGAGAAGTAATGTGATCTTTCCAAGAAAGATCACGAGAAAAAGAAACACCGAGAATATTAAGGACAGATGAAGGCATGAGTTGTGTGTTTTCGAAGAAGATATCATAGTTGTGTGGAAGATTGTGTCGAGTGGAGAGATGGAGGAACTGAGTTTTTGAGGCATTGAAAACAACCATGTTTTCTCTGCCCCAATTTTGAAATACGAGAAAGATCAGAGGTTAGTTGTTCCAAGGCTACCCTTCTCGAGTCTATCAACTGCTGTTGGGTGGGACGTTTTTCAAAATGGAAGGAATAATGAAGGGTGGAGTCATCAGCATAGGAGTGGATAGGAGATGAGGTGAATAGAGAGAAGGTCATTAATGAAGAGTAGAAAAAGTGTTGGTGATAGTACAGAACCCTGAGGAACACCACTGTTAATAGATTTAAAGGATGAACGGTGGCCGTCTACAACAGCTGCTATAGAACGACCGGAAAGAAAATTAGCGAGAAGATCACAGAGAGAAGGATAGATACCGAAAGAGGGAAGTTTAGAAATCAAAGCTTTGTGCCAGACTCTATCGAAGGCTTTCGATATGTCCAGCGCGACAGCAAAAGATTCACCGAAATGCCGAATAGCGGAGGACCAAGAGTCAGAGAGAAGGGAAAGAAGATCACCTGTAGAGCGTTTCTTACGAAAGCCATACTGGCGATCAGAGATAAGATTAGAAGAATTGAGATGCTTCCAAATCTTCCTGTTAAGGATAGATTCGAAAACTTTAGAGAGAACGGAGGTCAAAGAAATAGGACGGTAGTTGGAGGGTTGAGAGGGGTCCCCCTTCTTCGGCACAGGTTGAATGAGCGCACGTTTCCAGCAAGAAGGGAAGGTTGAAGTACAGAGACAAAGACGAAATAGTTTACCGAGGCAGGGTGCAAGCTCGGAAGCACAAGTTTTGAGAACCACAGGAGGAATACCATCAGGACCGTACGCCTTCTTAGTATTAAGCTCAGAGAGAGCAGAAATGACATCTTTAGAAGAAATTCTAATTTTAGGCATAAATTGAGTTAGAGGGGGTTGAAGGAGGAGGAACAGCTCCGGAATCGTCTAAGGTTGAATTAGAGGCAAAAGTTTGAGCAAAGAGTTCAGCTTTAGAAGAAGGTAAAACGGCAGTTGTGCCGTCGGAAGATATTAAAGGAGGGAAAGAGGAAGAAGCAAAGTTAGAGTTGACATTTTTTGCAAAATGCCAGAAAGAACGTGAAGAAGAGGAACCAGAAAGATTATTGCATTTTCTACGGAGAAAGGAGTTTTTAGTGTTACGAAGGATAGATTTTGCACGATTCCGGGATGAAATATAAGTAGCGTGAGTTTCTGGAGTTTGAAGACGACGGTAATCCCTGAAGGCAGCGTCCCTGCGGCGGATAGCACGAGAACAAGCAGAGTTAAACCAAGGTTTGTTAGGTTTAGTAGAAGGGAAAGAATATGGAATGTTCGCCTCCATGCCAGAGAGAATCACCTCAGTAATGCGTTCTGCACACTCCGAGGGACCCCTCCCACGGAAAGCAATAATCATTCCACGGGAAATCAAAGAAGTACGACCGCAAGTCCGACCAGCTTGCGGCACCGAAGTGCCACAAACGTTTCCTTTCCGTAGAAGGGGGTCTTTCCTTGCGGAAGACTTGAAGAGATAGAAGAGGATACAGAGATAAGAAGATGATCGGAGGAACCCAGAGGAGGAAAGAGTTTAACAGTATAAGGAGAAGGATTAGAAGTTAGGAAAAGGTCTAGAACGTTGGGTTCATCTCCAAGACGATCAGGGATACGAGTAGGGAGCTGCACCAGCTGCTCAAGGTCGTTTTGGATAGCGAAAAGGAAGGCACGTTCACCAGCTGTATCATGAGAACTAGAAGAAAGCCATTGGCGGTGGTGAACATTGAAATCACCTAAAATGATGATTTCAGAGAAAGGAGAAGAAGAGAGAATGTGCTCTATTTTGGAGTTTAAATAGTCGAAGAATTTAGCATAGTCAGTAGAATTAGGAGATAAATAAACTGAACAAATGAATTTAGTCGTAGAATGGCAAGAGAGCCTAAGCCATAAGGTGGAAAATTCGGAAGACTCCAAATTAGAGACACGAGAACAAACGACATCGTTGCGCACATATGCACAACAACCGCCTTTGGCTGAAAATTGAGGATAGAGACAGTAGGAGGAAACAGAATAGGGTTTGCTATCAGAACGCTCAAACATCTGAGTTTCGGTCAAGAATAAGAGGTGAGGTCTAGAAGAAGAGAGGTGATGTTCAACAAAGTGGAAATTAGAGTGCAGACCGCGAATGTTGCAGAAATTAATGAAAAAAATAGACCGTGCATCAGGACAAGCCGGCGGCCGAGTCCTGGTGGCACCAACCCATCACCGGAGGCCACCAACTCCCAAGTGGTGATGGGGGAAGGGGTGGATGAGGGGCTATTTTTGGAAGCCGCCCCCCGTGGCTTCTCCGAGGCTACCGAAGTTGACGCCATTTGATTTTATTTTATTTTTTAAGATGTGTTTAGAAATGTTTTATGTATGTAAAGGAGAGCCACTCCGTGTAGATAGAAGGTGAGCGCGAAAGGGAGCGAACCATTGGGCACCGGGATGAGATAGGAGTACCTTTAACACCCCGTATACCCAACAGGGGGTAATCTCATCGCTTCGGGAGCG
>SEYY01021594.1:5000-15000 GCA_009176605.1 Armadillidium nasatum
GTCGAGTGGAGAGATGGAGAAATTGAGTTTTTGAGGCATTGAAAACGACCATGTTTTCTCTGCCCCAATTTGAAATAAGAGAAAGATCAGAGGTCAGCTGCTCCAAGGCCATCCTTCTTGAATCTATCAACTGCTGTTGGGAGGGACGCCTTTCAAATTGAAAGGAATAATGAAGGGTGGAGTTATCGGCATAGGAGTGTATAGGAGACGAGGTAATAGAGAGAAGATCATTGATGAAAATTAGAAAAAGAGTTGGGGATAGGACAGATCCTTGAGGAACACCACTATTTATAGATTTATAGGATGAACGGTGGCCGTCTACAACAGCTGCTATAGAACGACCGGAAAGGAAATTAGAGAGAAGGTCACAGAGAGAAGGATAGATTCCGAAAGAGGGAAGTTTGGAAATCAAAGCTTTGTGCCAGACTCTATCGAAAGCTTTCGATATGTCTAGCGCCACAGCGAAAGATTCACCGAAACCCCGGAGAGCGGAGGACCAAGAGTCAGAAAGTAGGGAAAGAAGATCACCAGTAGAGCGTTCTTTACGAAAACCATACTGGCGATCAGAGATAAGATTAGAGGAATTGAGATGTTTCCAAATCTTCCGGTTAAGGATAGATTCGAAAACTTTAGAAATAACGGAGGTTAAAGAAATTGGACGATAGTTGGAGGGTTGAGAAGGGTCCCCCTTCTTCGGCACAGGCTGAATGAGCGCACGTTTCCAGCAAGAAGGGAAGGTCGAAGTAGAAAGGCAAAGACGAAATAGTTTACCAAGGCAAGGTGCAAGCTCGGAAGCACAAGTTTTGAGAACCGCAGGAGGAATACCATCAGGACCATACGCCTTCTTAGTGTTAAGCTCAGAGAGAGCAGAAATGACATCTTTAGAAGAAATTATAATATTAGGCATAAATGAGTTGGAGGGGGTTGAAGGAGGAGGAATAGCTCCGGAATCGTCTAAGGTAGAATTAGAGGCAAAAGTTTGAGCGAAGAGTTCAGCTTTAGTAGACACATGATTCTAGTGAATTTGAGTAAGCTGAATATGAATTTCAATTATGTTTTGGCCCTATTAGGTCTTGATTCTTGGCAGCAGTCTATGGGCCATTTTCAAGATTTTTAAATTAGGACCAAAAAAAAAAAAAAAAAAAAAAAAAAAAAAAAAAAAAAAAAGAAATTGTCATTTGTTAGTAAATTTTTTTCAGGTTTCACGAAAACAAACAAAAATAGAAATTACTTTTTAAAATATGATACTTTCACTGAGGCAAAAAAATAATTTTTTTTTTTAAAACGCTGTCTAACGTGTTTGGGTTTTTGATGAAAGATCTCTTTTTAAGCACCACCAATAATCAGCCATCATGTGGGATTGCCATCGCCCTTGGCACCTTTCCTCCATAATTTTGATATCTTGGTGAAATCTCTCTACTTGTTCGTCACTTACATCACCTAAATTATTTGGAAATTGGTCAAGATATCTATTTTTACACTCGTAGCAACCTAACTCTTTGTAGTCTCTTAAAATTTATTTTTACGATTTCTTCTCAGTTATCTGGCAAATAATTTCATTTTTCTCGCTTTCATTCATGACATTAGGAAAATTGCTGTCTTTAATTATTGTTATTATTTGTGTGCCGTCGAAAATCGTGCTTTGACTTTTTCATAACTTATATTTGATAATTTTTAAATTATGTATTTAAAACACTCGCCGTTCGTATCTAAAGCTTTTAATATTATTTAATGAGATCTAGCTTGATATGCAGAGGAGGAAATATAATTTAATCTTTGTTTATTTAAGGTGGATTATTTAAATTTTTTTTTCTTTAACAGTAAGTGAAATTCGTGGTATAATAAGATTCATTTTAAGTAATGTTCCGCCTTGGCTCTGCTATCATATAAGCAAATGAAGCTAGAAAAAACTCTAGAATCCTATGGGGTTTATAGCTTCTTTAATAATATTAAAATGTTAAAATGATACCATTAAATATATTTTTAGTGTTTTACATACACAGAAAAAAGTATATTTTTAAAATATAAATACTTATTTCTGTTTTAAAAATATATATTTTTAAAACTAAAATAAATATTTTTATTTTAAAAATATACTTTTTTCTGTGTATAAAAATAGATATAATACAACAATACTATTAGACTTAAGCCCAAATATCTAGATAATAACCTAATTGCATATGTGTAACTACAAGAAAACTTTATGAATACAATGAGGGAGGAAGGATTTTGAGCAAAATTGATTGAAAATTCATGCTCACAAATTACCAAAAAAATCAATGTCAAGTCTATTTCAATAGACAAAAAAAAAAAAGAAATTTGTTCCCCAATATTTAAACAAATGTTGTTCTGTCTTCAATATTCTTTTGTTTAATTTGTCACTATTGTGCATTTGTTTCAGTTTTTCCTTTTACAAAGGAACTAATTTGTCTCTCCTTCAATTTTCGCTTTATCGTTCACATCTAAAAAAAGTTTTCAAATGTCGCGATTTCTCGTAGCCAATGAAGGCATAGTTCAGGTTTTTCGGTTTCGCTTTACAGTAATTATTATTCTTTTATTTGTATTTTTTATTTATTTATTTTAATCAGTGCTCCACTTTTAATTTTTTTTATTTATTTTAGATTAACTGAGGATGAACCTTTACGATTCGAAAAGGTACGGTTATAAAATTTAAATTATGCTTCTTGTCTCTTTGATCTTTTGACGACATAAAAAATGAAAGATCAATAAAATCATATGCGCGCAAAATTAAAAAATGTACATAAATTCGTATTGATCCATTATTATTATTATTATTGTTATTACTATTATTATTATTATTATTATTATTATTATTATTATTATTATTATTATTATTATTATTATTATTATTATTATTATTATTATTATTATTATTATTATTATTATTATTATTATTATTCATTATTACTATTATTGTTATTATTATTATTGTTGTTATTATTGTCATTGTTATTATTGTTACTGTCATTATTGTTATTATTATTATTATCATTGTTTTATATTATTATTATTATTATTATTATTATTATTATTATTATTATTATTATTATTATTATTATTATTATTATTGCTAGCATTATTACATTACCTGGTATTGTTTTAACCATTAATATTTTTATTACAAAGAGTATTATCTCTATTATTAATACTATTAAATCAGAAAATCTTATAGCATTCAAGAATATTAATTCCATTACCGAAATCATCAATACGATCATTATTATTCCTAGGTAAAATCGGTGCTGCAACTGTTTTATTATTCTTACTGTCATTATTATTATTATTGAAAATTTTATTGAAAAGATTATATTACAACTTATTCTATGTCTCCTACTATCATCACAAATATTATTATCATTATTATTATCACGGTTGTATAACATAAATGATTATCAATATAGTTACCATTATTATTATGATCTTTATTAATATAATTTTATTATTGTTATTATTATTATTATTATTATTATTATTATTATTATTATTTATTATTATTATTATTATTATTATTATTATTATTATTATTATTATTATTATTATTATTATTATTATTATTATTATTATTATTATTATTATTATATTATTATTATTATTATTATTATTATTATTATTATTATTATTATTATTATTATTATTATTATTATTATTATTATCTGAAATAAATATCTTCATTGCTATTATTATTACTAAACTTGTTGTAGCAAACTTCATAATTAACAACTTTGCTATTGTTGCCTGCATGATCAATATATCTAGATCTCCGTTACTCTAGAAGTAACCTATCCTAACATGTAATTATTAAATCTATATGTACTAAACTTTGGGGCTCAAAGGAAACGGAGTGTTTCCCCTAGCAGCCCCTTTTCAGAGAACTGGACATTATTATAATTGTTATTACTATTATCATTACCTATTATTTTTATTATTGTATTTAACAGTATAGGACCTTTTTGTATGTAATTGTTCAAACTTTTAAATGTACTTTTTTCTGAATAAACTGTTCGAATTGAATTGAATTGAATTTTTCATTTTTCTCTCTCTCTCTCTCTCTGTCTCTGTCTCTGTCTGTCTATCTGTCTGTCTCTGTCTGTCTCTGTCTGTCTCTGTCTGTCTGTCTGTCTGTCTGTCTGTCTGTCTCTCTCTCTCTCTCTCTCTCTCTCTCTCTCTCTCTCTCTCTCTCTCTCTCTCTCTCTCTCTCTCTCTCTCTCTCTCTCTATCTATATATATATATATATATATATATATATATATATATATATATATATATATATATATATATATATATATATATATATATATATATATATATATATATATATATATATATATATATATATATATATATATATTATATATATATATATATATATATATATATATATATATATATATATTATATATATATATATATATATTAATTTATTATTAAATTAATTAATACTAATACTTAAAAAAAAAAAACTACTAATAATAATAATAATAATAATAATAATAATAATAATAAATAGTATTTATTAATGTAATAATATTAATATTGATAATAATAATAATAATAATATATATATATATATATATATATATATATATATATATATATATATATATATATATATATATATATATATATATATATATATATATATATATATATATAATAATATAATATTAATAATAATAATAATAATAATAATAATAATAATTATATTAAAATAACATATATATATATATATATATATATATATATATATATATATATATATATATATATATATATATATATATATATATATATATATATATATATATATATATATATATATATATATATATATATATTAATATATATGTAATAATATTAATAATAATAATAATATAATAATTAGTAATAATAAAAATAAGTATAAAATTTAAAAATTACCAAATATCACCATGCAATTGACTATTGCTTGAGATCTATTTATAATCATTTTTTTAATTGGCAAGATTTATCGTAGTTCGCTCTTTTCCTTTGCCATTGCGAGTGTGTATCATATATTTGGTCCTTATACATTCACGGTTTTAATTTATCTAGCATCAAATACCTTGTATCTAGTAACTAGTACCTAGTACCAGTTATATTTCCTTGAAAATCATTAAAAAAATATCAATATAATTATTATAAATTTATTTTATTTGTCTAATTCATCAAGGTACGTGTGTTCGTATGTTGTCTTAGATTACAAATATTTTCTCGTCAATAGAAGCATTATTCTGTGTACTTCCATTATATATATATATATATATATATATATATATATATATATATATATATATATATATATATATATATATATATATATATATATATATATATATATATATATATATTATATATATATATATATATATATATATATATATATATATATATATATATATATATATATATATATATATATATATATCTGTGGAGTTCTTTTACATCACCTGGTACGTATGAAATCATTGTTTTAAGGCCAGTGTCCAAGCCTATTTAAAAAGTTGTGTCAAGGTTGCCTTTTGTGGCTATAGAGAGTTCCGTGAGGTGATGTTTAACATATCCAAAATCTTTTAAAAGGTATGAGAAGCGCACTCTTTCTAAATCCCCTCCTTTGGGTTTCCTTCATCAAACTGCTTGCTTATGTCTAGCTTTTGTTCAAATTGATCTATATTGGTTTACTTACGTGCTTGATTGAGCTAGTTCAATCCCATATGAGGATCCTTGGTAAAAACTACCTGAAGAAGTTACTTTCCTCGAATATTGCAATGCTAGTGAGATGAAATATATTTTATTTAAATAAATATATATCGACAGTTGTTAACTTTGAGATAACTTCATCATTGTAGGGCCTTTTATTCTTTTCATAAATGACCCTTTCAACTTCTCTTCTAACTTATTCTTTTCTTATATAATCAGCTGGACATCCCTTCGTTTATTCTTTTAAATCAATTCCATATTTTGCATAAAAGTTTCTCCCGACTTTGATTTCTAATTGTATTCTTATTTTACGTCTGTTGCTAAAATCTTGTGAGTTTTAACTCTTTAAAACTCAAATTCAACATCTACAACTTTCTCATCTTTCGAAGGTGGTATAGTCTCGACTGTGGACCATACATAAACCTCTGTTCTAGGCATAAACAAAAAATGGTCTTGGATGTTTCATTTCGCAAAAGTGATAGGGTGACTTAACGTAAATTTGTAATTCAGTTCAAACAGTAAAATTATTTTTTCTTCGAAACTGTTCTAACCATACGAAGGTCCCATCTGCCCTTGTTTGAATGCTTTAAAAAATGGTAGTGGATAAGCCCTGCAGTTTCAAAGTTAAAAGTTTTAACTGCTTTCTAACTAAATATGCCTCTCACTTTCCGTACTTTTTTTTCTTTTTGTTTTTGTTCTGAAACTACAACATTAGATGTCCGAGTGACCTGACCATTCGCAATCCACCTAATTTGAGGGACATACATAGCATTGGGAGGGAAGAGATAACGTCTTTATGCGAGGTTTATAAATATTTTCAAATCCAGGCCTGTACATTGTTGTGTCTATATCTTCCTAATCTGTTACATCTATTGAATTCTCTTCTATCTGTTTTTCTTTCAAAATTTAATCTCCCTCACGTCTGAGAATTATGTCGTGAGAAAATGCGTCTCTTTTATATATATATATATATATATATATATATATATATATATATATATATATATATATATATATATATATATATATATATATATATATATATATATATATATATATATATATATATATATATATATATATATATATATATATATATATATATATATCTTAAAGAGAGGATGTAGCAAAGGAAAAGCTAATTGGTGTGTTTCTATTTTGATACCTAAAAAAAAAAGTTATAATAAAAAAAAAGATATACTTAAAATAAATACATAAATAAATAAATAAATAAATTTTTATTTTTTTTTTTTTTTTTTTTTTTTTTTTTTTTTTAATTTTTATTTTAATTTACATTTCATATATATATATATATATATATATATATATATATATATATATATATATATATATATATATATATATATATATATATATATATATATATATATATATATATATATATATATATATATATATATATATATATATATATATATATATATATATATATATATATATATATATATATATATATATATATATATATATATATATATATATATATATATATATATATATATATATATATATATATATATATATATATTATAGGCCCATACATTTGATTAACTTTAATTAATTTCTTAGTTAAAATTATTCAACTTATGCCCATATTAAGTTAACATTTTAAATGCCATAAAAGTTCCTCGTCATCACTTATTAACCAAAATCATTGTCGAACAATCGTTGTTGAATTTTTTTTAAATGACAAGGAAAAAATGTAGAATTTTAGGCCATCCTACACGGAGGTGTACCTATTTTTTCTGTTGCTCTTAAGAAACAAAACTATTTCTAATATATATATATATATATATATATATATATATATATATATATATATATATATATATATATATATATATATATATATATATAATATATATATATATATATATGTGTGTGTGTGTGTGTGTGTGTGTGTGTGGTGTGTGTGTGTGAATTCGAAATTGTAGATTAGAAAGAGCTAAAAACCGAAATTAAATAAAGTTTTAATTTTAAATAAAAATAAATGCTTGTTAGTAAAAGTAGAATTTAATGATTATAATAGTCTAACAACTATTTAGTAGAAAATAAATATTTTTACTTCTTTATTTTACATTTTTTTTTTTTTTTGGCAGACATTTCGTCTGTTAAATTTTTGTTTTTGTTTTTTATTTTATTATTTCAATTTGTTTATCACGATTTTCTTATCATTTATTATATTATTTCTATCTGACTTTATTGTTACTATTATTTCATTATATATAATAATTCTTTTCAAAAATATATCTTGTTTTTATGAATAAAATATTTTTTTTTCAGACGTTTCTGTTTTATGATTATGATGTTTTTCTTTGCATTGATGTAAAGCATGACGATGTTGCTCCTATTTTAGACATTTTGTGCTTCACAAATGTACGAAAGGAATATATTTTCTTTTTCTAATTTCATAAGCAACGTTGATGCGAACTTGGCTGAATTTTTGTGGAATAATTTATAATAATTCTTCTGTAAATAAAAAAATAAAAAAAATTATTTTAATAAAAGCAGAAATAAAATCTGCAAAAAATTTTAATGTTACAGTTGAAACACTTATGTAAAACTAAAATATAAATTTAAAAATCTTATTATTTAAACACTAAATGATAATTAATTGTTGGAAATACTAATAAATAATATTAATTAAGTTACTTATGCATAAGTGCTCCTACAGTGAAGTTAATTATATATATGTATATATATATATATATATATATATATATATATATATATATATATATATATATATATATATATATATATATATATATATATATATATATATATATATATATATATCCGAAAGGAAAGAATAAAGGAGATACGTGGATGGGGAAGGGGAGTTGTTGATAGAGCAGAGGAGGATGCACTAAGGTTGTTTGGGCATGTGTGTAGAATGGACGAAGACGGGATGGTTTGCAGAATGCTTAAATCCGAGGTTGATGTAGGTAGAGGGAAAGGAATGTCAAAGTGGAGATGGATGAATGGAGAGAGAAGATTTTGAGTGGAAAGGGTAGTAATTTGGAGGAGAGAAGGAGAGTTGCGGAGGACAGAGGGAGATGGATGGCTGTGGTGAAGGGAATGAAAAGTGTTGTATTATGGCTGTCACCACCCCTCGAGAGTGGGAAAGATGGAAAGCAAAAATAAATAAATATATATATATATATATATATATATATATATATATATATATTATATATATATATATATATATATATATATATATATATATATATATATATATATATATATATATATATTCACAAATATAAACTGGAATTCGCTATTTCCAGACTGCTCTGCTGTATTAAACTCATAGGGTAATTTTTCGCGACCAAAATTCTTGAAGAACGAGTCTACTTCTTGGTTGTTCGTTTCTTCTCAGCGTTTCCAATTCTTGAATATATTTCGATATCTCACTTATGTTGTAGCTTCTGTCTGTCGAATCTAAATGCTTTTCACTGAACTAAACGCGGCTTATGTTATGTTGTTGTGATACTTATGCAAATAATTTTGCAGACAAAAATATTAGCATAAATTTCACTTATGTTCCTAACTGAGAATTTGGTTATATCACATTCAATTAACAATTTTCCTGTTACATTTTTACATAAGTATTTCAAAATAATATATATATATATATATATATATATATATATATATATATATATATATATATATATATATATATATATATATATATATATATATATATATATATATATATATATATATATATATATATATATATATATATATATATATATATATATATATATATATATATATATATATATGTATATGTATGTTTTGTGTATGTATGTATTTAAAAGAAGAAAAAGCTGAAAATAAACAATGTCTACTTTTTGCATGAAATAAACTCAAATGCCTATTAATAAAAAAAATAATTTAATGATTAAAATTTTCGTATTATTATTGAACTTTTTTTTTTTTTTTTTTTTTTTTTTTTTTTTTTTTTTTTTTTTTTTTTTTTTTTTTTTTTTTTTTTTTTTTTTTTTTTTTTTTTTTTTTTTTTTTTTTTTTTTTTTTTTTTTTTTTTTTTTTTTTTTTTTTTTTTTTTTTTTTTTTTTTTTTTTATTTTATTTATTTATTATGTATAAATAAAAGAATTGCTTGTTGTTATGAATAACCTATTTCTCTGACGTTTCTGTTAAAAAAAAAAAAAAAAAAAAAAAATTTTTTTTTTTTTTTTTTTTTTTTATTTTTTATTTTTTTAAAATT
>SEYY01021594.1:17500-20000 GCA_009176605.1 Armadillidium nasatum
TTCTTGGAAGATCACATTACTTCTCTTTCTAAACAAGCATCTAAGAGGTTAAGTGTTCTGAGGAGCCTTCAGAATTTTTTTCATTCCTCCCCAGTTGCTTGCTCTCCGCCCCTGTATGGATTATGCGTCACAAATCTGGGGTGGTTCCACTCATACAGCTCTCCTTGAGAAGGTGGCTTTTCATCTCATGAATTCTCCCGCTCTCATTAACTCTTTCCAATCTCTTTCAGTCTGTCAATTGTTGCGTCCTTCTATTGTTGCTATTACAACGAACACTGCTCTTCTGAACTCTTTCGTCGTATACCTCCTCCACTGAGAAGGGCTCTTGCAACACGCCTGTCTTCACAGTCTCATCCTTTCTCTGTCCAACTATCTTACCCCAGACTTAACCGGTATGCTCAGTCTTACATGGACTCTACCGGTAAAGTCTGGAATTCATTCCTTTTATCTATTTTCCTAACTTCCCTCGACTTGGAAACTTATAAACGCCGTGTATCGGGTTATGTCGGCCATTGATGGACAGATTTCCGACTTTTTTCTCAACTCTGGTGGAAATTGGTAGTCTTCTGGCCTTTCCCACCAGAGGATATATATATATTATATATATATATATATATATATATATATATATATATATATATATATATATATATATATATTCTTTTTTTTTTTACTTATATCTCCTGTAGGTGCTAGCACCTGTCAGCTGTCTCGAAGAAGACATGAGTTTCTTGAGCAAGTCAATCAGTTGGTGGCTTGCTAGGCCTATCCCAACATATATATATATATATATATATATATATATATATATATATATATATATATATATATATATATATATATATATATATATATATATATATATATATATATATATATATATATATATATATATATATATATATATATATATATATATATATATATATATATATATATATATATATATATATATATATATATATATATATATATATATATATATATATATATATATATATATATATATATATATATATATATATATATATATATATATATATATATATATATATATATATATATATATATATATATATATATATATATATATATATATATATATATATATATATATATATATATATATACCTCTGGTCTATACGAGCGCTGACTGTAAAATAACTCCTGTTGATGCGTTGCTAAGTAATGGAAACGTATAAACATGTTTAGACCTGTATTCGAAAGATTGAGGCTTGTAGAATAGATTTGTGCGCGAACGGTATTGTTATTTGGTTTCATACTTGTACAGTAATATAAAAATGGAAGCTAATAATAATACTATGTCGAAACAACGTGCAGTGATTGAATTTTTGCATGCCAAAGGTGCACAGAATTTCTTCAAAACATTATAACGGGAGACGAATCCTGGGTTCACCACTAGGATCCAAAAGAAAAATGAACCTCAGTGGAACTCAGACATCCAAGGTCACCTGGGGTACGAAAGTTTAAGACTCAACACTCGGTTGGTAAACTCATGATGACAACATTCTGAGATGTGGAGGGCCTTGTCTATTCGAAATATCTGTCGAAGGCACGACTGTAAATTCCAATCGTTATTGTTAAACTCTCCAGAAATTGAAGAGCTGCATCTGTCGAATAAGACCAACCCGTACAGTTTTCCTCCTGCATCATGAAATGTGCCCAGCAAGCTTCAGAAGCTTAAACTTCGAGGTCATTGATCACCCACCCTACAGTCCTGCTCTGGCCCGCAGTCATTTTCACTTACTTCCAAAGTTGAAGGAGCGTCTCGGGGAGTGAGATTTGGTTCAGATGTCGAGATGAAGAAAGAGGTGGTAGACTGATTAAGGAAAACAGATCAAGACTTCTCTTCAACCAGTTTCGAGAAGTAGTTTCAACGTTTTCAGAATGTATTGATGTTCGAGAAGATTATGTAGAAACATATTTTTACATGCTGATTGAATAAACACTTACCTTCTTTCAGTCTTTGTTTCATTATTATATCTGCAGTGTATGAGATTTTACGTCAGAACAGGAGTTACTTTTCTGCCCACCCTCATATATTTATATTATTTTACCATTTGCTTTTCCCATTCTCATAGGGTGGTGTCAAACACTATTCCATTCTCTCCACCACCACTGCCCCCATGTTCCTTGTCCACAGCAGCTCTCTTACCTTCCTACTCTCAATCATTCTTAATTTTATTTTCTTCGGTATTCTTCCCTTCTTCTCTATCCCTTTCACTCCCTTTATCATTTTTATTCCCTCTGTCACTCTATTTTTTATTTCCCCTTCCATCTCTCCTTTTCCTTACACCAGCTTTCCGGGTATTTGAACTCGTCTACTTTCTCAAATTTTTCTCCCACCACTTACCTCGTCTCCCTCTCATTCCTCTGCTCTTACTATCTCATCTCCACCCCAAATACTCATTACTTTACTTTTTGTTAGATTTGACTTGTCTCTTGAAGGCATATTTCCTAACAAACACCTCACCAACAT
>SEYY01021594.1:25000-27500 GCA_009176605.1 Armadillidium nasatum
ATGTGTGTTTGTGTGTGTGACGAAATTGTGGCCGGCACCACTCCACGAGAGTGGGAAGTTGAATATATATATATATAATATATATATATATATATATATATATATATATATATATATATATATATATATATATATATATATATATATATATATATATATATATATATATATATATATATATATATATTTTTTTAATAAGAAAAAGAACTGTTTGACTTAAAAAATGCATATATTTATCTTTTTAGTGGATGGGAGTACCACACCCTTTAAAAACTAAATCTTATAATAGTATTTATTTTATTCTTTTAAGAATGAAACCGTGAAAAGTAAAAAGTAAATTCCATTACAGAGGAACATTATTTTCTTACTTCACGCGACTAAATTCCTCAAGGACAAAAATTTAAAAGTAAAATTGTTTAATTTGAATGGGTGAACACATGGGAGGCTCATTCCCTTTTAAAGGTTTCATTTGGTTAGAAGGTTTTACTTACTCAGTGCTTTCTTTTATATATATATATATATATATATATATATATATATATATATATATATATATATATATATATATATATATATATATATATATATATATATATATATATATATATATATATATATATATATATATATATATATATATATATATATATATATATATATAATATATATATATATATATATATATATATATATATATATTATATATATATATATATATATATATATATATATATATATATATATATATATATATATATATATATATATATATATATAATATAATTAAAAATAAAAAATATTTGTAATGTATATTTTTGAAAATAATTTTTTTTTTGCATTTTCAAACTTATCTCTATCACGATTTTCATACTAAATTATGATGAGCCATGAAGCAAACTTTTACTCTGTAAACTGCTGAGAGAGCTCCAAATGGCGCTAGATGACTCCACAAGATGATCTAATTGGGGCTATTTTCTTTCATTTATCATCCATCATTTACAAGGGTCAACTTTTATAATTTATTAAAATACAAATTCACTATCTTATCATCGTTATTTTTTTCACTCATGTTAATCATCACTACTCGATGCCAACAGAAGATTAATCACATCAGTTATAGAAAAATTAGTTGATCTGGGTCTTCATGTTGAACCGTAATTTCTTTAGTTGCCTTTGAAAGCAGTTTAACAATTTTGTGTTTCCCCGATACCATCAAGGAAGATGAAATCACAAACTTGAATACGTACCGTGATTTCAGGAAACTTGGTACCTTGAAAATATCCATAGCTTTTAAAGAGCTAAATATCATGTTCAGTTTCCTTCTAATTGTTCCCTTCATTTGGGTAATATTTTTGCACCATTTATATTTGTATTTGGGTATTATAATTATTAATATTATTAATACTATCTTGATCAGATAGTACTATTAATAGGGACTATAGTAGTAAAATAACAACTGCATTGTAAGCATTGTATTACTTAGTGTTACAGTTATTTCCTGATATTGTATTAGAACTTTAATAGGATTTACAATGACGATAAAATTATTTCAATTAATAAAATCTTATTTTTATTTATATTCGAGATTGAATTTACAAAAAAGATCAAACTCTCATTCATACCTATTGCTCGTTGAATCACTTGTAGCGTATTTTTTTCCCATAGTGGGAGCATCATTTGATTTCTACACCATTGCTTTTTGAAACTTTCCTAGTAGCCTTCTTAAGTAACTAGATAGTGATTAAAATGAGTACCAGTAATTCAAAATGTAAGTTATAAACTTGGTAGAGAATAATTCCTGCCGGCTTTTTCAAGAGACTGAAGAGACGGTGAAGCAGAACACATTCTAAGCAACTGCGAAGCAATTGCATTATTAAGGGGTTTTGGGAGAAGGAAGCAATGCAGCTTAACATCAAAAAAACATATTCCAGAGCAATCCTGGGGTTTATTCATGACCTCAGACTGAATTGGAAGACAATCTAAAATAAGGAAAGGTCATAATAGATCTTACTGGTCGTGGTGACGAATTTTCTTGAGGACCTGATAAAATATTTGTTACCAATTTCTGAGACAAAAAGTTTCCTTTCACCATATATATATATATATATATATATATATATATATATATATATATATATATATAATATATATATATATATATATATATATATATATATATATATATATATATATATATATATATATAAATATAATTAGGAAAAAACGTGAAAATGAATAAAATGTTTATAAAACTCGTATGTTTAGTGGTGTTAACAAAATTTCATGACGGACATTCATTGGATTGGGAAGGTAAGATAATGCTTATTAAAATGAATATTTTTATATATTCCTGACTTTGTAAATTGATCTCTGACTTTCAAATACGACTTTTAATTCCTGCTCTTCTGGAAGCATGTATCCATTAAACCTTTGCTTGAGAAAGGAAATACCCTTCAACCCTTCCGGCTATCGTCCTATTGCTTTAAAACAGCTTTTCTTT
>SEYY01021595.1:0-5000 GCA_009176605.1 Armadillidium nasatum
TTATATTTGGAGTAACATCATTAATTATTGGATTGATTGTGGGTCTTGAGTGTTGATTAAATGGAATTTGTGAATTGATATGCTTTATGAGACTTTGGAAACTAAAAGGTTTTTGAGTGTTAAAAATAATATTTTGATTGAAACTTTGAATTTTGACATTTTGTTGTTGATGCTGACTTTTAGGGTATTGCTGAGATGGAGAAAAAGGTTTCTTTTTCTTACAACTTGTGAAACCATTCGGTCCAATTACTATCTGATGATGGGTTTGTTGAATTTGATTGGTCTGACCTATATCAATATTGTTATTAGGTTGCTGGAATGACGCAGTATGAAAGTTGTTTGGCGTTGTTTTGACTGGAATACCTTTATTATTAATATGTGTTTGATAGCTACTTATGGCTTGAATTGTGTTCGTATTTATCCCATTTATAGATGGACTTGTTCCATACATTCCAGATCCGGTCTGAGTTGTGTTCCCGAATGACTGGATTGGGGGAGAGGTAGTGCGATCTATTAATGGTCCAAATGTTTTAATCAGAACGTTGAGAGTTTTCTCATCATATATTTTATAACCTGCATCTTGTAACTTAGCGCATTCTCCACGAACTTGTTCAAGATTTAAAATATAAATTTGACCATTCGGACAAGCTCCTTGAGTCTGAAAAGGTTATTGTTTTTAAGAAAAATAACAACAACAACAACAACAACAGAAACAGCAACAACAATAACAACAACAACAACAACAACAGAATAATGGTAATGATAATACTGGTAATAATAATGGAAAATAATAATAATAATAATAATAATAATAATAATAATAATAATAATAATAATAATAATTTATATTACTATTTTCGCTAAGAGTACAATGAACATATACATACCTGTCCCAGCTGGAAGCAAAATCCGAATACGTTGGGAATGAAAGGTAAGGTGTCCGTTGCTCTATTAAGATTGGCTCCATTACAAGGGTCAGGAAGACACTGAGCGGAGGCAGAGTAGAAGGGTCGGGTGGTACTGCCTTGTTAGATTTAGGCTTAATTAACAATTGTGTCATCATCGCAATTGTAGATCTGTATAGCATAGAAAGTCCTCTTTGATACGCAAACCTACTGACACTATCAGAGTATTATAAAAACATCTGACTTCGATAATGCATCTATTGAACAGCATTACCATCTCAACTCTATGAGAAAATTTCGTTCTTAATCCGTAAGTACACGAGAGTTAATTTCATAGAGTAATAATAATAATACCGAGTAGTGGATTTTGAGATATGGGATGTGCTTGATCAGTTGATTTAACATAGATGATTGCCTTTGTTGCACAATTAATAGAAATCTCATACTCAATCAACCTCACAAGCTAACTATAAAGCTCCCCGAGAGACTAATAGGCTTCATATATTCAGCTTGGCCGAATATATCTAAGAATCAGTATATAACCAATAACAGATAATATAATAATAATATGGATGTTTGTATAGTGTTTGGATGCATGACATATAGATAGATAATAATAATAATGGAATCATTAGATCAATGAAAGCAGTAATAACACAATCATTTCCAAATATATAATATGGGAGTATATTGACTATGCAATTAGATATCCGAGATTTGATCATATAATTCTCACATTAGCAAAATAGATATATACGAGATGTGATATCAAACAGATAACCATAAGAACATTTCAGTATCTACTAGCTTATACAATTTTGTGAAGGTGTTCTTCAAGATTACTACAATACTCACAATATTGGTACTAATCACGCAAGGATATCAACCAGTACCTACGGGTATATATCGTTCTGTTATGTATATCCTAGTAGTTGATGGAATCGCAGCGATATATTGTTCTAATATTATGATTGGAGTAATTCATTAACCATAACTTACGATCACTGGTCCGTTGTTATCATATTTTATGAACTCACTCATTGTCATAATGTTCTTTTGCATTGTTCGTGATCTTGTTATGATCTCTATTTCGCTCACTTTTCGTGATCCTGGCAAGGAGTCGCCAATTATTTTTCGTTACTGTAGGCTATACAGCAAGTAATATGGATATCATAGAGTTAAAATATTATACAATGAACGGCTCAATAAAAAAGGATAATTTAGAATATGATAGTACTTTCTTTCATCATAAAGCTTTCATCAGGGAAGGTAAATATTTACAGGTTAAAGATAAAAGTAGGTCCTATAAATTCAATAATAATCTTAATAATAATGTCGTGACTGTCCACTTCACTGAAAAGGGGCGGCTGGGGGAAAACACTGCGGTCTCTTTGAAAGCCCAAATGTTAATACATATAAATTTATATACTCACACATATAGTTATCTGACTCTAGTATTTAGAGTTATTAATTACAAGAGATAATTGTTGTGTCGTTCACTGTTCTTTTCGCACGCCTATCTTGACCACACGGAGAGACAAGATTATTGTTTGTATCATGCGGAAGAGTAATCGAATTTAGACAGTGCACGTTCATCCCGATATTGATTGCGTATCTATTTATAGAAGTCTATACTTCAGCCGCGTATAAGTTAAATGAGACTATCTAATGGAGGGATATATAAACTATAATTGAAGCCAATAAAGTCATAGCAAGGAGATGTAGCAGGTCAGATTTAAATTGAATATAAAATATAACAATATATACACTGTTTTGTTACGAAAAGTATGCTAAGGTTGAAAATATACAGTATAAATTCGGGTAATAAAACTTTTAAATATTTATTCTTAGTAATCAAAATTAAGGATGTATAATAAAAGATAAGAATATTCTTTTATTCCAAATAAAGCTCATAAAGTGAATATAAAGAACGTATATAGAGGGATCTATAGTAGAATAATAAATGAATATAGCTATAAAACTAATATTATTAAGAGTAAATAATGATTCTACATCTATATTTATCACACAAAATTTTCAATATAAACCAATGGCGCGAAACATGATAGGATATATAAAATAATAATAATAAATTAATAATAATAATTAATAATAATAGATATAATAAAATAATAATAATAATAATTATATATAATACAACAATAATAATAATAATAATAAATATCTATAATAATAATAAATAATATAATAACACCCTCTATATAATAATAATATAATAATGATGATACAATACAATAATAAATAATAGTAATAATAATAATTAAAGAATAATAATATATAATAATAATAGAAATGAAGAATAATAATAATAATAATACTTCATTAATAGTGTGCAATGATGGAAGTGATATTTGCGTTTGCTGTAGAGTATCTGATTTTAATAATATTAATAATAATAATAATAGTAAGATAATAATTATAACAAATCAGAATGTATTAATAATTAAAAATAAATAACAAAATAAGTACTATCAATAACGTTAATGAATCACAATATCTAATAGTAATAGAAATAATAATAATAATACTAGTAATAATTACAATTATAATAATAATTGTTATAATAATAATAGTAACAATAAGAAAAATAATATAATAATATAGTATAATAATCAATATAATAATAAATAATAATAATAATAACACAATAATGACAAAGAGGGTAATAATAGTAATAGTATTAATAATATAATTGGCAATATTAATATATTATAATACAAAAAAATAATTATAATAATAATAATATATAATTTTTTTTTTTTTTTTCTTTTTTTTTATAATAACAATAATAATACTAATAATAAATAATATATAATAAATAATAATAATAAGTAGAATAACATTAAAAATAATAATAAGGGAACAATAGATGCAATGAAATTTTTTTAAAATTTTTTGCACGGCGCTCGTATGATTTTATTGATTTCCAGGGAGATTATTATATAAAATGGTGGAGGTGTAGTTTACTGCTTGTCGTGCTTTGGTGATCCTATAAAAAGGGGGTTTGAAGGTTTGTGTTATTTCTTATAATATTCTTAATAATAATAAAATAATAATTAGTAATAATATTAATAATAATATATATAAGTATAATAATATAATAATAATAATAATAAATAATAATAATATCACATAATAATACAAAATAATAATAATAATAGATATAATAATAAATAACTAATAATATAATAATCAATAATAGATAAACACGTGTTGAATTAAATGGAATAATGATAATAGATATTTTAATGTTGGATATTATAATTAATATGAAAAATAAATTGAACAGAAAGAATGGTTGACCTATATACAAGTAATAATGAATATCAGACTTAAAAAATATCCATAATGAAATCTCGTAATCAAAGTCATTATATTAATTAGAGGAATATATGGAAACAAATAGATTATATTTGAAAGGACAGTAAATGATAGAACGTATAAGTAGAGATAAGTAATGATATATAAAAAAATAATAAATAACTAAATTTACACCTAATCCATGAGGACGTGATTAGGGAAAAATACAATTCTATGATTATTTTTAAATAATTTATTATAGTTTTCTATATATCTAATTTGCTTTATACTAATTTTATATTCTTGTACTTTTCAATATTAAAATAATTAATTGAAATATAAAAAATGAATATATAAATCATTATCTGAGAAGATTATGATACACATAAGGATGATAAGAAATTCAGCTATACATTTATTGAAAGTACACACTAAAATTGTAATAAATCATTTATATCATTAAGAATAGATCATTAAATATTAGGATGAAAATTTGAACATAATTTAATAAGATTCATTATATAATTATTGTATTTTAATATCTTTTAATAAATAGTAAATAATAATAACACTATAATATGTTATTAAAAATAATCATAATTATAATAATAATATTAATAATAATAATAATAATTATAATAATAATAATTAAAATAATAAATAATGCTAATAATAATACTAATAATAATAATAATTAAATTAATTACAACAATGCTTATTAATTTATTTCAAATTTCTACAGAAATATATTTAGAAATTCCTCAAAATTTCAAC
>SEYY01021595.1:10000-17500 GCA_009176605.1 Armadillidium nasatum
ATTTTCAACGAGTAATTGAGTTGTTGGTATGAGGGAGAATAGGTTTAGTGGTCTGTGGGGTAAAATATAAAAATCATGTTTGCTGAGTTTGAAGTGTACGGAAACATTAAATGCCTGTCAATTTTATCTGGAGTAAAGAAGAATTTTTGTTTTAGTTTGTCTCCATGCCAAAGAAAATCAGGAATGTTTCGCTCTCTACTCTCAACTTAACCAGTTCAAGGAATATCAAGGCGTTATTATCTTAAAACAGACTAAAAAGACTCTCATAAGGAAAAGAAAAGACGGGGAAGAAGGAAAAAAAACCTTTAATAAGTTTAAACTGAATTTGGGAGTTAAAAATGTTATAATATATTGATTTTATCTCCGAAGCGATCGAAGTTAACTGTTCAAAATTTTTTTCGATATGGAATTATTAGTTGTGTCTAAATTCTATATTTTGAAAATCAGAGGAAAATCACTGGTGATGAGGAACTTTAAAGTTAACTAAAATGAATGTTTTGAAACTTGGACAGAGAGAACATGATCTATTTTGGGCTTTAGACAATCAAAGAACTTAGGATGGCTAGTAGTGGTATTGGAAGAAAAGTAAACAGCTTAGATCATTTAGTCCTATACTGGAAAGAGTGCACATAGGCATAAGCAACATTAAATTTAAATCGCAATTAAGATAGAAAAGAATAAATAAAAAGCATTGACACACTTGAAATTCGATTAAATACTGAAAGTGAAATCTAAAGGAGAGAGGCAATAATCAATAACATAAATTATAAATAGAAACAACAAATTTTCAAGAATTAATACGTAAATACTTTAAGATTCTGCCAACTCCTAAAAGATGATAAGGTGGGGGGCATGAAGGATATTTTTGGACGACGCCCAGAAAGAACCAGAATCTATGTTATGATAATCATTTTAGGATTGTAAATAGGAACAATGGGAAAATGTATGTAAAGTGTGAGTATGTGTGTGTGCGCTTTTTTTTGTGTGTGTAAGGAAAGAAACCAGCTTAATGCTTATCAAGCATGTTAATTAATAAACAATATTAATGCTTAATCGAAAGAAAACTGGATATATCCTCTGAGTCATTGAATAGCGTAAGAGCTCAAATATTTGCGGTTGAATCCCAAAGTAGTTACATATGTATATATATATATATATATATATATATATATATATATATATATATATATATATATATATATATATATATATATATATATATATATATATATATATATATATATATATATATATATATATACATATTTTTTTTTTTTTTTTTTACAGATCGCCACCACTCACGGGCAGAGCCCTTTTCAAAGAGGGGGCACACACAAGGGGGAAGAAAACTCATTCAAACACGAACCTAACGCACACCCCTCAGGTGGGCACAGACGGAAGCTTTGAAGAGTGGAAAATTAAATACAGGAGGAAAAATAGAAGATGGCAGAGAGTTCCACAGAACAGAAGTGGCTGGAAAGAAAAAGGTACCACAACGGGCTAGCCTGGGGTTTCCAACATCCACACAAAATTGATGCGAAAGCAGGGCACCCTTTGTGCAACGAGGACGACGCAACGGTGGAGGAATGCGAGAGGACAATTCCCTCGAGCACATGCCATTGTAGTACCTATAGAAAAGAGATAGTGCGCCAACGTCACGTCGCAGAGATAAGGGATCAAGAGAGTTAGAAAGTAGGGGACAGTTAATTAATCTTATAGCTTTAGACTCAACCCTATCCAGAAGAGAGGAGGAGTCGGAGCCCCCCCAGATGTTAGAACAGTACTCCATACAAGGGCGAATAAGACCCTTATATATTTGGAGTAACTGCTCAGAAGAAAAAAATTCTCGCAACCTGAACAGAATTCCCAGCTTCTTAGAGACCGCTTTAGCAACCATTGTGATATGTGGTTTCCAAGACAGTTTATTGTTTATATTTAGACCAAGAATGTTAATGTTATTTACAGGTGAGACGGGAGAGCCATCGAAGAGGATAGGAAAGTTGGGAGGTGTTTTTGAGAGGGAGATGTGAAGAAGTTGAGTTTTTAAAAAGTTGAATTTCACAAGGTTACCATGACCCTACGGGGAAATCCCATCCAGATCAGCAAGAATAGAATCGGAAAGTTGAAGACGAGAAGCAATTCTAGAAGCAAAAGAGGGAGCAGATTTGAAATGAGTAGAAGAATGTAGAGTTGAGTCGTCAGCATAAGAGTGAACAGAGTTAGAAGTGCAATTGAGAAGATCGTTAATGAAAAGTAGGAATAAGGTTGGAGATAAAACTGAACCTTGAGGAACACCACAGTTGACAGAAAAAGAGGAAGAGGCCGCTCAATCTACAAGTGCCGAAATGGAACGATCTGAGAGAAAACTAGACAAAAGTAAGCAAAGGGAAGGAGGAAACCCAAAGGAAGGGAGCTTGGAGAGCAGTGACGCATGCCATGCCCTGTCAAAAGCCTTGGATATGTCAAGCGCCACCACACAAGACTCCCCGAAATCCCTAAGGGCAGAAGATCATAGATCAGTAAGATAGGAAAGTATGTTACCAGTTGACCTCGAGCGTCGTAAGCCATACTGGTGATCAGAGAGAAGGGAATAAGACTCCAAATGATCCAGGAAATGAGAGTTGAGGAGAGTTTCAAAAATTTTAGATAGAACACAAGTGAGAGCTATAGGTTGATAGTTAGAATGGTCAGGGCAGCTACCTTTTTTCGGGACCAGTTGAACAAATGCGCACTTCCAGCATAGAGGAAAAGTGTTAGTATTAAGGCATAGAGAGTAGAGCTGAACGAGGACAGGCGCCAACTCGGAAGCACACTCCCTCAGAACACAAGGGGGAATGCCATCCGGGCCACTGGCCTTCCTAACGTTCATAGATTTCAGGATCCCATGCACCCGATCATGAGTAATTACAGGTAGAGACATGGGATGCCTGAGAGGAGAAGGAGTAGGAGGAGTGATGCCAGAATCGAGCAGGTTGGAATTAGATGAGAAAAGGAGGCCGAAGAGATTAGCCTTTTCAGAGGGAGTATTAGCTACAGAACCATCAGAGCGAATAAGAGGAGGAAAGGCAGATTTACAGAAGTTATTAGAGATATTTTTGACAAGAGGCCAGAAATTTTTATCAGTAGGAGAGCCATGGAGGTCAGCGCACTTCCTTTTAATGAAAGTACGCTTAGTCCGTCGAAGAACATCCCTGCAACGATTCCGAGCTGAATGAAAATTAGCAATAGTGATAGGAGAAGGAGAATTTTTCCACTCACGATAAGCAATGTTTCTCTCACGAAGGGCAAGAGAACAATTGCCATCGAACCATGGATTTTGAAGAGAAAAGATTTTGTTTAAGATGGAATGAATCTGCTCATCCCATCAAGGATCACGGCCCCTACCTTTTCAGCAGAGACAGAAGCGTCCCCCGAGACAAAGCAAGACTCACTCCATTGGTAGGTAGCAAAGAAGCGACGCATTGCCCCCCAATTAGCCCGATGAAAGTGCCAGAAAGTACGTTTAGGGCATGGTGGAACTGTTGGAGAGAAAGCATTGTAACTAAGATCTATAAGATTATGGTCAGAGTTACCAATAGGAGGGAAAATGGTGTATTTATATCTAGAAAGAGTAGTGGTGAAGCATAAATCAAGTTTGTTCAAGAACTGGTTAGGACGATCTGGAATGTGTGTAGGTTCCCTAATCAGCTGCTCCAGATCGTTAAGAATGCTGAATGATTTGGCCTCCCTCCCACCTGTATCAGTATGAGAGGAGCCCAACCATTCAGTGTGGTGTACATTGAAATCCCCTAAATAAAGGACTTCAGCATTTGGATGAGAAGAAGTAACAGCATCGTGAGAAGTAGTAAGATATTGAAAAAGAACTGGAAAATCTGTTCCATTAGGGGAGCAGTAGCAGAAACACAAGATGATTCTAGTAGTAGGAAGACAGATTTTAAGCCATAAAACATCGAAATTAGGAGATTCTAGATTTACGAGACGTGTCACAGGAGTATTAATGTTAATATAGGCACAGACTCCACCATTTAGTCGGAAATTGTGAAAAAAGTTGTAGTTGGAGACATTGAGGTTGTTAGAGAAGGAATCCCTGTCCAACTGGGCCTCAGACAGAAGTAAAAGGTTAGGATGAGAGTTAGAGAGGTGATATTCAACGGAGACCACGGACATTGGCAAAGTCAATAGATAGCCCCGTCTGCACCCACCCACACGTCCATTCGATCTTGTCATTCAAAGGAACACAACACTCACCCACACACAACCACACAAAAACACATATACTCATAAAAAACTAAATCAGGGTAAAACGGGACCAAAACAGAATTTAAAAATGTACATCAATTACATTAAACAATTAAAAAAATAAAAAAAAAAAAAATAAATTTAAAATAAATTAGCGAATAGATACGTTACATTAAAAGAAAAGAAAAGTAGTTGAAACTTAGCTTTAATTTCCTCGAACTAAAAGATTGCTGAAAACTAAAATATTCCATACGTCAGAAGTTCGGAGCCTGAATTTGAATTACTAAAAACACTAACCTAACACAGAAAAAAAACACTAACACTTTAAATAATAATATGAACTAAACTAAAAAAAAAAACACAAGTTATATATATTTAAATATATATAACCTATATATATATATATATATATATATATATATATATATATATATATATATATATATATATATATATATATATATATATATATATATATATATATATATATATATATATAACCCTGGACGTAAGATAATTCTTCTTTTGAATTTGTACTTATATATATTGCAATATCATAATTGAAGCGATTAAAAAAGAAGAGACAAAAACCAATTACTAACCAGGGAAAAAACCAATGATGACTGGGATTGGTACTTCCAAGACTCTGTTTGGAACATTAGGTAGGAAAAGTTGAGGTTCAGTGATCAGCTGACGTCTGAACCGAACTCCTCCCTGCAGAATAATATATATATATATATATATATATATATATATATATATATATATATATATATATATATATATATATATATATATATATATATATATATATATATATATATATATGCAAGAGTGTTACTAACCGAGCCAAGACAGTACAAAAGAGGAGCCGCGTCGGGAAGTCTCAAGAAATACTTATCAAGCAGACTCCCGAACGGGCCCCTCCCCACTGCACTCTGACACGGGGTAACGAGGTCAAGGTTCTATCCCTCTTTCGCAAATCCACTAACTGCTCGTGGATTAAAATATTTTGAATTTTTTAAGTCTGCTATACTGGGAATCGAACCATCGACCTCTTGGATGGTAAGCAAGCTCGTTACTAACCGAGCCAAGACAGTACAAAAGATTAGTCGGGTCTGGAAGTCTGAAGAAATACTTTTCAAGCAGATAGTACCTTGACCTCGTTACCCAGTGTCAGAGTGCTCTTTCTTACCATCCAAGAGGTCGATGGTTCGATTCCCAGTATGGCAGACTTTAAAAAAAAAAAAAAAAAAAAAAAAAAATCTAAATATTTTAATTCACGAGCAGTTAGTGAATTTAAAAAGATTTGATATATATATTTATATATATTATATATATATATATATATATATATATATATATATATATATATATATATATATATATATATATATATATATATATATATATATATATATATATAATAATAATAATTATAAAAATATGCTATCGCCGCAATTTACTAATATAGTTAAAAATACCCAAGTAAAAAAGGTAAAAATTCTTTCATGAAAAACTATTACTATTATCAATATTATTAATGTTCTACAAGAGTTTTTATTTTAATTTGCATTATTTTTATTACTCATTTTGTTATATTATATGCATCATTTTAGTATTTACTAATAATAAAATTCAAAAGTTTATCTAACTACTAAACTTTGAAAATCAATAGAAACCAATGTGTATCTCCTTAGCAGTCCCTTATCAGAGAACTATATAGTCATTCATAACTATTATTATTATTATTATTATTAGTACTAGTAGTAGTAGTAATAGTAGTATTAGAATTAATAGTTGAGGACTTATTTAATATTGCAAAATTATACTGTACGCTCACTGAAAAAAAGAATTAATGAATTATGAATTACTATAAATATTATTATTATTATTATTATTATTATTATTATTATTATTATTATTATTATTATTATTATTATTATTATTATTAAAATTATTATGATATTATTATTATTATTATTATTATTATTATTATTATTATTATTATTATTATTATTATTATTATTATTATTATTATTATTATTATTATTATTATTATTATTATTATTATTATTATTATTATTAATATTATTATTATTATTATTGTATCAGCAGATACATTATAGTTAAAATGGCTATTTTTCTTTTTAATATCATAAAAGCCATCACTATTTTAAATAAATTAGTTATCCTTTTCATTATGTATTTAAAATTATTCAAAATAATTATGATAATTATTTAAAAGAAAATGCTTTCATTTAATAATTTTCATTAATATTTTTTATGATTATGTAATTCTATTTGTTGTAGTCATACTAGTCATCTGAAGAATCTACTTTCAGTATGTGTCTAGATAGAAGGATTGATCTTTAACCTCTTAGTAAATGAGAGTTTTTAAACTTTCAAAGATTTCCAGACACTTTTTCCTTATATTGTATATATATATATATATATATATATATATATATATATATATATATATATATATATATATATATATATATATATATATATATATATATATATATATATATATATATATATATATATATATATATATATATATATATATATATATATATATATATATATATATATATATATATATATATATATATATATATATATATATATATATATATATATATATATATATATATATATATATATATATATATATATATATATATATATATGCATGCTTTTTTGAAATGTCTTTAGAGTTTTTACTTTTTTTGACTTTAAAGTTTATAAATTAAAATTTTCAAAAATATTTTGATATTATTTGTTTTTAAATTTTAAACACATATCTGTAAGCCATTAAATTTAAAACTACATTTTCATAAAATTAAAATTTTATTTAAATTTTTAAACTGTTAATTTTAAAAAAAAAAAAATGTATATATATATATATATATATATATATATATATATATATATATATATATATATATATATATATATATATATATATATATATATATATATATATATATATATATATATATATATATATATATCTGAAGGAATCTGTATTCCTCATGAAATTCCTTGACACAAATAAAAAGGCAGAAAGTAAAATCATGTTTACTTCAGTGAAGATCTTTTTTCCTCAATCAAGTAATAAAATATCTTAAATATATTAAAATACTTTTCAAATGTCCTAAAAGATTTATAAATGCTTTCACATTAGCATTTTATGTTTAATATATTTACTAAAATATTATGAAGATTTGGCATAAAGTATATAATGGTTTA
>SEYY01021595.1:22500-24182 GCA_009176605.1 Armadillidium nasatum
AGTAGTTTCTCCGATGATTCATATGACAGATAGGAACAATTTCATCACGTGACGATAAACACTACCGTTATTCTAATATTTAATTCAGCTATTAATATCCTAAAAAATTAAAAGGAAAAATCTATTTGTCAAGTCAGGATTACGTAAAATAATGTAAAATAAATGTTAATAAATAATACTAAATATACACAAGCTTCAATGACTATATTAAAATTCTCACCATGTCTAATGGCAGAACAAAGAGAAATTTACGAACCAAAAACAAGTATATATAATATATATATATATATATATATATATATATATATATATATATATATATATATATATATATATATATATATATATATATATATATATATATATATATATATATATTATATATATATATATATATATATATATAAATATTATAATATATATATATAAATAATATATATATATATATATATATAATAATATATATATATATATATCATATGTATGTATATATATATATATATATATATATATATATATATATATATATATATATATATATATATATATATATATATATATATATATATATATATATATATATATATATATATATATATATATGGCATTTTGTCTCATCAACTCTCCTGCTCCTACTAACTCTCTTCAATATCTTTCTGCACGTCGAATTGTTGCGTCACTCTCTATACTATCGCTATTACAACGGACACTGCTCTACTGAACTCTCTCGTCGCATACCTCCTCCATTGAGAAGTGCCCGGGCAACACGACTTTCTACACAGTCTCATAATTTCTCTGTCCAACTCTCTGACCCCAGACTTAATCGCTATGCTCAATCTTACATATACTCTACTGGTAAAGTCTGGAACAAACTCCCTTTATCTGTTTTCCCAACTTCCTTTGACTTGCATACTTTCAAACGGCGTGTATCTGGACACGTCGGCCACCATCGACCAGAATAGTATTTTTCCAACTCCGGTGGAATTTGGTAGGCCTCCGGCCTTTCCCCACCGAGAGGATATATATATATATATATATATATATATATATATATATATAATATATATATATATATATATATATATATATATATAATATATATATATATATTATATATATATATATATATATATGGAAAAATGGAACAATGCTGTATATATATATAATATATATATATATATATATATATATAATATATATATATATATATATATATATATATATATATATATATATATATATATATATATAAATTAATCCTTTTGAGCTTGATTTTTAGTAAAAAAAAGAAACACAAAAATTGAACGTAACATATATAATTAAGATTAACATAGTTTAAATATAATATCTTTTAACCATAATATCTGACGTTTCGGTTTATAATGTTAAAACCATCATCATGAGAAAAGCTGAAATGAAATTTCACAAAAGAATTGATTAAAATAACAGCAATATAAAGATGCACACTAAAAATACATTTTACTGTGTATTTTTAGTGTGCATATTTATATTGCGGTTTCAATTTGCAAAATAAATTAATACTGGGTAGGAAAAAGAAATAACAAATGAAAATGTTTTAAAGAGATTAGTAAAATGTATCAAGAGTAGGACAATATATCTAATTTTAAGAATATGTTCAAAATGAAAAATTTAAACATTCAATTTAGCGAATGTGCTCTATT
>SEYY01021597.1:0-7500 GCA_009176605.1 Armadillidium nasatum
AATCTTTTTTCATAAAAAAATACTAAAAGCTTTAATATATCCACTGGTTTCTTTGACATTGATAATGTTCCCAACAATTATCTTAAATTTATTTTTAAGAAATATCTCCATCTTACGCCAGACACTTAAACCACTATAGATTTTACTTTTTTTAACTCCTTCGTTCTTATCGTACATTTGGCACATCGCAAGTTTAACTTTTTTTAAAAATTATAAAGTTAGAATTATTACAGTTTATTTTATGTGGTTCGGTATTTGTTAGAACATATTATTGTGGTTGCATCTTCTCATATCTGCTTTATGTTGTTCTAATCGTGTTTGCAATATTTTAATTGTTTCACATATCTATGATTTATTACAAGTGCCGCGAGGAATGTTATAGACACCCCCCGAAATACTTTTTTGTAGTACTATTAGAAATTAAAATGCATATCAATCTGTCTGGAAAAGTAAAAATGAGATGTATATTATACACTATACAGAGCTCTTAATAAAAACCGCAAAGTAGCTGTAGATTCTTCATTTGGGTAAATGAAAATTTGAGGGATTAATATGAGTAACCTGGATAAGGTTATAGAGATGAGATAAAGCTCTTTGATGCTCTTTAGAAATAAAATATTGTGCATAGCCTAAGGTTTAAAATTTCTGAAATACAAAAAAATTATTTCATTATCTAAATAAATGGGATCTTTCAAATTCAGAGAGCGTAGAATGCATTAAATATGATATTTTGTTTTATATTGGTTGGATGATGAGAGAATGCGTGAAGGAGCTCATTGCAAGATGCAGGTTTTCTACATATTTTGAAAGACAAATTTATCTTTTAGAATGATGTCAAGGTCTATAAATAAAATATTCCCATTATTTTTTGAGATTCCTATGTAAATTTAATGGAGTTAACCATGTTATATTATTTAATATTATATTTAGTATATATATATATATATATATATATTATATATATATATATTATATATATTATATATATATATATATAATATTAAGAAAGAAAAAAAGGATAACAGTTAAAAATTAGAGCAGATTTTACAAGTATTAATATTTTGTTTTTTATTTTACATCTTCTTATAGGTGGTGTCAATGTAAATGTGTGTACGTTATAATTGAAGGTTTTTTATGGAAAAAAGTAAAAAAAAAAATTAAATTTATAATGAAGAAAAGTGATAGAATGTCTTTGGATTTGATAAATTATCCAAAAGGACTATCGTAATTTGTGCCCGGTTTTATTAAGTGCAAAAAACAAGTTCCCTGATGACGAAGTGGCCCAAGGATGAGACACTCATAAAAGATCTTCCTTCATGAAGAAAACAAGTCGCAATTCGTTCATGAAGAAAAGGAAGTGTTAAAACAAGGTAATTAATTTAATTTTAACAAAATTAAAATATAATAATTTAGTTAATATTCTTTTTTTCATTATTATAAATTATTATCCCGGCGATCCTTCATAATGAATCAATTTAAACTTTTGAAAAAGTAAACCAGTTTTGATCTCCATTAGAGTTTGGGGCGCTAAACATTCACTCTTTTTTTCATTTCTTTTACAAATGAAAAAGTGTGAAAAATAAAAAAAAATAACTGTAGCTAGTTAATAATTATTTAGTGAATAATTTGTGTGTGAGGGTGTGGATTAGTGTGTGTGTGTGTGTGTGTGTGTGTGTGTGTGCGCGCGTGTGCGTGTGTTTGTGTGTGTAGGTGTGTGTGAGTTATGTTGAATGAATTAAAAATCGTTGTAAGTTTTCTAATTCTTCTTTTCAAGAATAATGCTTAAATATTGATAATAATAATAATAATAAAAAAATACTTTTGCCATTCTCTCCTCCACAGAAATTCTCAACATCAAACCAGACTCAAAGTTTCCAACCGAAAAAAAAAATTAAAAGAAAGTTTCGTATTTTATTTCCCTCCCACTCCTTTTTCTTTTTTTTTTCGTCTCCCTCTTCCCCCTCCTTTCCAATCCTACTCCTGCTAAGATTTCTAAACTTTTCTTTTATTATTATTACTTTAAAAAATTCATGCCAATTTCTTTTTCTTTTCTCATCTATCTTTCTACGTATCTTTGTCTTTCTATATATATCCTTCTGTGTAACTACATATTTCTATCTATATCCATCTTATATTTATATTATATTATATATATATATATTTTTATTATATATTTATTTATATATATATTATATATATATATATATATTATATATATTATATAATAATTTCTTTTTCTGTACTAACCCATCTTCAAATATTTCACACAAATTTGTAAATATGAATTTTTTAAAATATGACTAAAAAAATTTTGAATATTTGAAAATCCTTTTTTATTATTTCCATTTTTGCCATTATTCTAAATTTATTTAAATTAACTTTGGGAAAGAGTTTGCTAAAATATCGGACAGATAGATTTCCTACTCCCAAAATGTTAAAAAAATATTTTCTAAAAGTGGATCCAACAACTTAAAATCAATGGTTTGATGAATGCGAAAGCAGTCAAACAACCTTTATCAAATGAAACGTAAACTCTAAAACAAGATTCCTTTTAAATAAGCCTCAATAAAATAAATTGAGAAATCCTAATATGCCCTCTGTGGAATGTCATAAAGGAAATGAATGAAATTTAAAAGAACAAAAGATTCCCCCAGACACAAATCTTGAAGAAAGGAGAAGAAAAAAAATAAAAAAATAAAGCAATTTTATATGACGTTAATAGGCGGTTTCTCTGTCTCGTATGACAAACAACATATTACAGTAGTAAATATATCACATTTCAAAACACACAAACACACACGAATAATTGTGCTTGGAGGACGCCATTATAAATTTGATGGATCGATATAAGAAATTTATATCAAGACCGATATAAGAAATTTCAATTTATTGACAAATATCTGCAATATATTTTATATTATAAATATAACTAACCTATCGTAATCAGACCTAACCTAAAAAAAACTAAATACTATAATTAACTAAAGTTATATTCCAAACATCGATTATTTTTAAATGATATAAAAATATCGATATATCAATATCCAAAGGCAAGAAATCTGCTTTAAAAATGCCTCATTTTTAATGTTAATAAATCATTTATTCATGTATTGAAACATCGGTCAATCAAGCTTCAAGATGGCAGCCTCCATGTACAAAATTCCGTGAATGAAATTAGTGTTTTTTATAATCACATTTTAAAATTTTTAATGGTTTTATTGTACAGATGTGTGGTCTTTTCAGTTTCAATTGGATTAAGTTAATTCATTTCAATATATTTCGCCTTTATAGTTTAAAGAGTAAAACATAGAAAAATACTCACCAAGTTGCTATACATTATATATATAGTATATATAATTTATATATAATTATATTATATATTATATTATATATTAATATATATATTATATATATATATATCTATTATATATATATATATATATATATATATATTATATATATATATTTATATATATACTATATATATACTGTTGCCAAGAAGTTATCTGACTTCGATATATAAATATCAAATCAATGCAATTTTTTGAATTGTTTTATTATTTAGTTTCATTTCATTTTATGCTATTTAATATTATTATTATTATTTATATTATTATATTAATAGTTTTCCAAGCTTACTTAGTTCGGTTTATCATACCTGAATTACCGAGTTTGCAGTGTGATACAGGCCTAACCGAAGATGGACATTGCCGTGGTACAGGCTTTGCCGTATTATACATATATATACTTAATAATATATATATATTATATATATATATTTATATTATTATAATATATATAATTATATTATATATTTACCTATGGCTTAGGTGGAGAGTTCTGACTTCGTATTTTTCATATCGATATTTTTTTATGTCGATATTTATTTTAATTGATCTTTATACTATAATTTTTGTACCTGTCTTTACGGCAATTTTCTTGTGTAGGTTAGGCCTCTTTTACGGCAACTTCTTGTGTAGGTTAGGCTCTTTTACGGCAACTTCGGTAGTTCAGGTTATGATAAGTCAAATTAGGTTCTCTAGAAAAATAAATAATAATTGTGTGTATGTCTAGTGTAATCATATGTAATAGTACCTCTGGCAACGTTCTAGTTTACGTTAGGCTTCTCCGATATTTTCGATTATCGATATTTTCTGACATCGAAAGTCAGAAACAATGTACACCTTACTATATAATATATAATATATATATATATATATATATATAATATAGTATATTATATTATATATAAATTATATATATATATATTATATAGGCCAAATTGCACAGAGTGGCCATTCTAACTCAAAAACTACTTAGCTACACTAAAGATTATATTTTTGAATCTTGTCGATTTCGTAAGAAAATTTAAAAAAAAGCAAAAAATTTTAGATATGGGTAATTTTGTTATTTAATACTAAATTTAATAAAAATAAAAACTACTAACCCTACATAAAAATCTCTACAGGAACGTAGTCGCAGTTCATCTCACTCCTGGTCGGGGGTACGGGGGCAGAGCCCCTCGTAGACATAGGCTTCGTTTTTTAAAATATTTAAGTGCTTAAAACTGCAACATCCATTTTTTAAACATAAATAACTAATGACGAATTATTATATATTTTTTGCTTTTTTTCTTCTTATTTTCTTACTGTAAATCCGACAAGGATTCCAAAATATAATCCTTTTTAGTGTGGCTAGTAGTTTTTGAGTTATGAAGGCCACTCTTGCAATCTGTATATATATATATATATATTATATATATATATATATATATATATATATATAGAAACCAATCTGTAGAACAAATTAAACTTTTCTCTTCAACATTAGCTATCTAGATGTTATGTTACAGAAGCTCTTAATAGGCTTAACCAGCACTTAATCTTTCGTTAACGAAATGAGTTTTATTCAACTGCACTTTAACCTACCTAAAAATCTTGCAACTTCGTCAAGCTCGTTAAAGGAAATGGTTCTCCACATGGTTTTAGCATATTTAAAAGAAAAATCACGGCAATTCACTTTAAAAATTAGTATACTTCAAAGTTATCATTTAGTGTATTTTTCAATGTTCAAAATCTTTGTAAGTTCGATGAAATTCACTCGTCATATCCAATCTAGAAACATTTAAATGTTTAATTAAGGAAGAGGTACAAAAGTTTTAGCATTCTGATTTGAGCAGTAAATTTTCTAATGTCAAAACTGTTTCATTTGAAAAGAGAATTCTTGGGTAATATAATGATATTTGATAGAGATAAATTTGTTAAATTTACCTTTTACCTTTTACGAATAATTGAAAAATTCTTTATAAACAATTAATAAGTGCCTAGAATTTAAAGTCAAAATAAAAGCTCACAAACACACACACACTGACAGAATTCCCAACTTTAACTGTAAATTGTAAAACAGAATAAACGTTTTTATTTTCTTTCCTGCAGTTGTCGTACACTGTAAACTTCGGAAAATTTTTTAAACTACTAAAATAGTTTTATAATTTAACGCTGAAAATGGTAGTTCATATCAATTTACAACTAAATAAATAAGTAAATAATAATAAAATTACATAATTAAGGTAAAGGTGGAGATTGTTTCTGAGTTTCGATTGTTAAAAAATATCGAAAATCGAAAATATCGGAGAAGCCTATCGTAAACAAGAGAGTTGTCAGAGGTACGAGGTTATTACTAGACATAGACACAATTATTATTACTTACTTTTCTAGCAGAACCTAATTCGACTTATCAAAACCTGAACTACCGAAATTGCCGTAAAAAGAGGCCTAACCTACACAAGAATTTGCCGTAAAAGAGACCTAACGTACACAAGAACGTTTGCACGACATAGTAGCCTAGGGCTAATTATAGGCAGGAAATATCGATCATAATAAAATATCGACATAAAAAAATATCGATATAAAAAATATCGAAACTCAGAAACAATCTCCACCTAAGCCCATAATTAAAATACACGATGATTCTGATTTTAATAACATTGAATATATTCGTTCGTTGTTCTCGCAAATGAAAGTTTGGCTTAGGTGTAGATTGTTTCTGACCTTCGATATTTTTTTATGTCGATATTTTATTTTAATCGATACTTTTATACCTAACGAATTTCAGTTACCTTTGACTGTTCAAGATATAAGTGTAATTTGTTCTTTTCAGTTCAGATACCTTAAATTTAGGTTATGTTACAAACTATAAGTACATTAAAATTATTATTATTATTTTGGTTAAATTACGGCATCTTCGGTAGTTCAGGTTATGATAAGTCGAATTTGGTTCTGCTAGAAAAGTAAGTAATAATAATTGTGTGTATGTCTAGTGTAATCATATGTAATAGTACCTCTGGCAACGTTCTAGTTTACGTTAGGCTTCTCCGATATTTTCGATTATCGATATTTTCGGACAATCGAAAGTCAGAAACAATCTACACCTTTACCTGAAAGTTTTATCTATAATATATAATTATATATATAATTTATATATATAATTATATATATAATTTGATATAATTTGCCTGTTCTGAAGAGTACTTGAAAACCCTTGTCTTCTAGTCAGTAAGTTTTCTGTGTAACGTTGTATATAAGCTCAAAAGAATTGTTTTATTCCGTTTTGCAGATAGGAAACTTTTCCAGCCTTTTAACCCTTTAGTCCTAAATTTATTTTGATTATAATTCAAGCTAAGTCTAAATGATTATGTATCTTCATGTGAAAGGAAAGAGTTAGATGAGGAACTTTAAAAGAAAGTTTGTGAAAAATAAAAATAGAGTTGGGGATAAGGCAGAAGGAAAATGAAGTCACTCCGTCAACGATTGACACTATGGATTTGATTTAGAAGAAAGTTAGGCATAGCAAGCAAAGAAAAGTGTGTAACCCAAGAGGTGAGATTGCAAAGCAGCGACGCATGCCATATTTGATCAAATGCCTTAATGGGATGTGTCAAAGGGCACTACCAAAGACTCCTCATAATCCCAAAGGGCTGAAAATCATAAATCTGTGAAGTAGGAAAATATATCACCAATAGACCATACTGTTGATCGAAAAGAAAGAAATGTGATTTCGGATGATCCAAGAAATGAGAATGATTTCCATGACCTTAGACAGAGTACAAGTGAGAGCTATAATATAGTGTATAGTTAAAAGGATCAGAGCGACCGTTTCTTCAGAATAAGTTGGACAAATGCGCATTTTCAAACCTATGGAAAGTACCATTACTGAGGCATGAAGGGCATTGCTGAACGAGGGACTAATCCAGCTCAGAAATACGCTTTCCTAAAACTCTGGGAGGAGTGAAGACCATCCTGGTAATTTTCCATCCTCACTTTAAAAATCCAGAGCTGACCTTTACCGAAAAATGGATTATACGCAAGGAGTCCTAATACATAAAATTCATTAAGCTTTTGCGCTTATAAAAAGGCATTGTGAGGGCATTAAGGATTTATTTTTGACCCTTCTTTCCTCTCTTGCAAAGAGCGAACTACGCGATAACGCCCAAGTTCTAAA
>SEYY01021597.1:20000-25000 GCA_009176605.1 Armadillidium nasatum
TATATATATATATATATATATATATATATATATATATATATATATATATATATATATATATATATATATATATATATATATATATATATATATATATATATATATATATATATATATATATATATATATATATATATATATATATATATATATATATATATATATATATATATATATATATATATATATATATATATATATATATATATATATATATATATATATATATATATATATATATATATATATATATATATATATATATATATATATATATATATATATATATACCAGATTTGTGATTTGCTCCCTAATTCTGGTGTAAATTTTAATAGGTCTCTGGACTTTGTCCACCAGAGCTGATATATATATATATATATATATATATATATATATATATATATATATATATATATATATATATATATATATATATATATATATATATATATATATATATATATGGAAAATATTAATGTAGCTTTTAAATTTAATGTCCCTCAGTTATAAGATCTTAAAATTCTCACTCGAGAGTACACACGTACTCATGTACACGCGTTTACGTGCACACTACACACACACATACACACACAGAGAAAGGGACACACCCTTACCTTGAAAACTGAACCAAAGGTTAACGAGGAAAGGATGTTCGACGGAGGCGAGAATCTCAATCTCCCGAAAGACGTTGCCAACGGCCTCCTTCGCCTCGCACTGCGCCTTGTTCATGTATTTCATCGCGAAGAGACGGTCTGTGGATCGCTTCTGAACAATACACACCTTCAAGAGGGAGAAAGAGAGTCTTAAGTAATATCTGACGGGGATTTTGAGAAAGTCGTAAGCAACAACTTTAGATCTTTAATTATACAAGCTTATAACAGAGGCAACAGGTGTGTATTTGTGCATGTGTGTATGTGTGCAATGTGTGTGTGTGTATGTTCGGAAAAAAACACTCAATATTCCTTCGTTTTTTCTCTTTTCTTTCTTTGAAACCTCTTCCTAAAAAAGAAAATAAAGTAAAAAGGAGGTTGATGACCTCATACAAAGGGATTTACTTATCCTGACCGTAAAGTGTTATACACACATTAAATAATAAAGTATATATATATATATATATATATATATATATATATATATATATATATATATATATATATATATATATATATATATATATATATATATATATACCTAAAACGTTTCATCATTCGGTCTCTTTACTGATCTTTAATTTTGACCTGTAGGATTCTGAGCATATGAGAGCAACGACTTTGTTTTCTTTTACTAATCCGGAATCTTCCTTATTCTCAACCTTAGGTTATACTACAACTACATTTGATTATCTCTTAACTCTACTATATCTGTCCTAAATTCTTCAGCGTTTTAATCGCTAAAATAGACCACATTCTCTTTTCTTTAGTTTTCTCTAAAATCATTATTCTTGGTGAATTTAATGTCCATTAACGCCAGTGACTTTTCTCTTGATAAAGCTGCTGAACTTATTTTATCCACAACAACTTTGAGCAATTAGTGCTACATACAACTTACAACTCTGATCCTCTCGTAGAGGAACCCAACATTCTATATCTTTTCTAAGCCTCCAACCTTTCGTCTTTACATTGTTGAATTCTTTTCCCTCCTAGGTTGCTCCGGTGGATCTTTACACAATCTTGTATCATGTTCAATATTGTATCTCTTTCTTTCTTCTATATTGGCAGATACTCAAGGAAGCTAACCAGGTGTATTCCACCATTTTTACTGCACCAATTTACAATTCCAGGTTTAATTAATGGATATGCTACTTCCTTCTTTATAGTCACCTCTATTCTGTAGAATTCTCTACAGTCATTCGTTTTTTCCTGTTGAATGTAATCATATTCATTTAAAGAGCTGCCATTGCGTACAGCTGAGAGATTTACGTTAGGCTTGACATGTGTGTGTGTGTGTGAGTGCGTGTGTGTGTAAGGAAGATTGCTTTTTTCCTACAGACCTATTTTCATTTTTATTTCGGAATTGGAAACAGTTGTAGAAGATCTTTCTTTTGGTATTTAGTTTATCAAAATCGGACGAAAAATTAATAAAATTATTGATCCTCCCTTCAATAGGACGTATTCGTAAATTGTAGTTCAAGTGCAAAAAACGAAAAAAAGCCATTAATGTTTACGAAGAAGGATCACCAAGTACGAAGGGAAAAATTGAAGATGCAAATAATTATGCCACCTCCTTACTATTTGAGTAGTGGTTAACTGTTAAAAAACTAATTAAAAGAAACCAAAAATTAAAAAAAAAAATTTAAATTGCAGAAAGTAGGTGACAACGGAATAGCAGGAGAAATATTGAAAACTTGATAATTTGTCATTTATAGAAAGAGTAAAATAGTTCTGCCAATCAAGATCTTTAAATTTGGAGAACTAACTGTTGGAAATTTCATAAATCAGCATCCATTGTCATACTAATAATAATGGAACCTTAGCTTCTGATTATATTATTAATTATATATATATATATATATATATATATATATATATATATATATATATATATATATATATATATATATATATATATATATATATATATATATATATAATATATAATATATAATATTAATATACCTTTTTAAAAATAAAAATTGAATTTTTTTTTTTGAAGATATCTAAAAAGAAAATTTGCAAAGAAAAAATATTGCGAAAGTTTGAAAATTGTTTCTATAATTTATGAAACATTTTATAAATAACTTAAAATTAAAAAACGCTTTTATCTATGCTTTAAATCTTTCATTCTCTGATGTCACATCATTATGACATGAGAGAGAGACAGACAGACAGACAGACAGACAGGGAGAGACGGACAGACAGAGAGAGAGAGAGAGAGAGAGAGAGAGAGAGAGAGAGAGAGAGAGAGAGATCAAGAGAGAGAGAGAGAGAGAGAGGTAAATGTGAGATTTTACATTATCATTTCTTGTTTCCAAGTATTAGAATAAAGGGGAATTTAATTAGTGAAAATAAGTAGTCATCATTTTTAATATGCAACATTTTATATACAGAAACTTATGCAAATTAGGTCATTCTAAAGCTAAATAATGAACAAACACAAAAGTTATATATATATATATATATATATATATATATATATATATATATATATATATATATATATATATATATATATATATATATATATATATATATATATATATATATATATATATATATATATATATATATATATATATATATATATATATATATATATATATATATATATATATATATATATATATATATATATATATATATGGTGATGTATGTGACATCCGCATTCGCAGTTCATGATTTTGCAATATTCCGCATATCCGATCGCTCCGTATCCTAAATTAATATTAAATATAATTATTAATTAAATGTTATTAATTTTTTGGATATCATGAAATAAAAAATATTATATATATATATATATATATATATATATATATATATATATATATATATATATATTATATATATTATATATTTATATATATATATATATATTAAAATATTGGTTTTCTCTCTTTTTCGTCTCTGATGGTTCTGTTGCTAACACTCCAACTGAAAAGGCTAATCTCTTCGGTCTCCTGTTCTCCTCTAATTCAACTTGAACGACTTCGGTAATCCTCTTCCTACCTTCTTCTCCTCTAAGATGTTCCATGCCTTTACCTGTGATTACATTTGATCAGATGCATGGGCTTCTGAAACCTATGAACGTTAGGATGGCAAGCGGCCCAGATGACATTCCACCCGAGTTTTAAAGGAGTGTGTTTCTGAGCTGGCTCCATCCCTCGTTCAATATGCCTCAATACTAGTTCTTTCCCTTAGTGTTTGAAGCTCGCATTAATCCGACCTATTCCGAAGAAAGGTAGCAGCTCTGATCCTTGTAACTATCACCCTATAGCTCTCAATTGTATTCTGTTTAAGATCTTTGAAACAAATCTCAACTCTCATTTCTTAGATAATCTGGATTCCCATTCCCTTCTTTCTGATCATCAGTATGGCTTTCGACGTTCGAAGTCTACTGGTGATATACTTTCTTGTCTCACAAAATTAGGGTCTTCTGACCTTAGGGACCATGGGTAAATTTTTGTGGTGGCACTTGATATTTCTAAGTCATTTGACCGGGTATGGCATGCGTCACTGCTTTCCAAGCTTCCCTCCTTCTTTATGCTTACTTGTCTAGCTTTCTGTCTAATCATTCCATACCGACTGTTGTTGATAGGGCGACTTCTTCATTTACTGTCAATAGTGGTGTTCCACAAGGTTCTGTCTTGTCTCCTACTCTATTCCTACTTTTCATTAATGATCTTCTCAGCTGCTTTTCTAACCAAATTTATTCATATGCCGATGACTCAACCCTCAATTCTCCTACTCATTCCAAATCTGCTCCCTCTTTTACATCTAGAGTTGCCTCTTGTCTTCATCTTTCCGATTACATTCTTGCAATCTGAATAGAATTTCCCAGTGGGATCATCTCAACCTTGTGAATTTCAACTCTTTAAAAACTCAACATCTTGAAATCTTTCTCTAAAAGACACCTACTAACTTTTCTAATTCTTTCGATGATTTTCCCGTCCTTCCTCTTGACAGTATAAGCATCTTTGACCTTCACATAAACAAAAAAATGTCTTAGAAGCCTCACATCACAATGGTTGCTAGGGCTGCCTCAAAGAAGCTGAGAGTTCTGTTTAGGCGAGAATTTTTTACTTCTTCGCAGTTACTCCAATTATACAAGGGCCTCATCTGCCCTTGTATGGAGTACTGCTCTAATATCTTGGGTGGCTCAGGATTCACTCGTCTTATGGAACATTAGCATTCACATCCGCATCCGCGGAAATAAAAAAATTTGACATCCGATACATCACTATTATATATATATATATATATATATATATATATATATATATATATATATATATATATATATATATATATATATATATATATATATATATATACATGGACGTA
>SEYY01021597.1:30000-47500 GCA_009176605.1 Armadillidium nasatum
AATAGATTAAATTTTTAAGACCCATCTAAAAGACAAGAGATCGGTAAAGACCATTTCAGAATCAAATCAAAGTCGGACATGTCTTGATTTATGGCATTTGATGTGCGTAAAACATGGTAAGTGACGAAAAGAGAAGGAAAACTGTTTCAAACTTTACCAGTGCAGTACATGTAACAGTGATCATGACAGTTTAAGTCAGGGGTCAGTCGGTTGGACAGAAAAATGTATGAAGTTGTAAGCTAAAGCTCTCCTCAAAGGAGAAGTTGTGCTACTAAATTGTTCAGAAGATCAGAGTCCTGTGTAATAGCAATAGTATATGAAGAATGATGCAAGCACGAATCAATAAACACAAAGGGATTGAAGAGAGAGAGAGATAGAGAAGATGAGAGGTGATAAGACAAAAAGCTCAAGATTCACCCCCTTCAAAGAGAGCTCCGTATAAATAGAACCAATATTAAATGGGTAACGAATCCTCCATACAGTTAGAGCTTAGAAGTACAAAAGCTCCCCTTCCCCAGAAGAAATCTACAAAACAACTGGAGGAGAGAAATTCCAATACCTCGCATTTCTGCAGTGGTGTGTGTGAAGAGTGTGACGCCTTCCTGTGTGAGGATACATTAGGGCTTAAGGACAACTTTTTTTCTTAAGTGAAATTGTTTTCTCGCTTTTTTTCCCCCCTGAGGATTTTAGGACAAGAAGGATTTTCAACATTTTATTTTCACTTATTTGAGAAGATTCAAAAAAGGCGAAACTTAAAAAAATCTGTGAAGTAACATAAGATCGAACATTTTTGGGATTAATATCTTCACAATAATAATTTCGTGGGATATCTATAGATTATTATTATTATTATTATTATTATTATTATTATTATTATTATTATTATTATTATTATTATTATTATTATTATTATTATTATTATTAGTAGTAGTAGTAGTAGTAGTAGTAGTAGTAGTAGTAGTATTAATATTGTAAAATAAACGAATGTTAGCTTTACGATAAGCTTAGTACTATATATATATGAGTGTGAAATTTTAATTAATATTTTTCAAATAATTACATACAATAATTTATGTAATTAAGGAAACCTAAAATTAATGTGCGTAGAACTTGACGTACGTGAAGGGAAAAATCTTTTCCAATATATATTTCGTTTCCTTTTTCTCAAATGTTTAAAATCTTTCTTTTTATTTTTTCTTTATTTTCAAATAATAAAAAAAAACTTTCACAAACTTTTGAATTAAAAAAAAAAAAAATAAAAAAAAAAAAAAATAAAAAAATTTTTTTAAAAAAATTATATATATATTTTATATATATATATATATATATATATATATATATATATATATATATATATATATATATATATATATATATATATATATATATATATATATATATATATATATATATATATATATATATATATATATATATATATATATATATATATATATATATATATATATATATATATATATATATATATATATATATATATATATATATATATATATATATATATATATATATATATATATATATATATATATATATATATATATATAGTTTAATAATATATATAAATATAGTTTAGGTTTTATCGAGTGAAGATATGTTTGTTGTCTGTGCTGCTCTCTGTTAATAGGAGATTTACTTTTTCTTTGTCAACTTTTGTTTGTGTTAAGTGATATTGTGTGTGTGTGTTTTTTTTTCTCTCTTTTAATCATAATTCTATTTTAATTAAAGTGTTTTAGCAATCTGATGTTACATAGTGAGACTCTTGATATTTTAAGACGGAAATCATCGGCTTTATTAAAGTTAAGTACAAGTTTTAACTTTTTAAATTTTCTTTACTCAATCCATGTTTTATTATTATTTTACGTTTTATTCTTGAAGTAAAAAAAAAACTCGTTTTAGTATTTGTACATTTTAAAATTACTAACTTAACATTATTTAAAATTAATTTAACTCGCTTTTATATATTTTACATTAGGATTTTACTGAAATAACAAGTTACTACAGTGGTTTATGTTTGCTTGTGTTACTATTTATTTATTTATTTATTTTTTTTTTTTTTTTAGTTGTTGATGTTTAAAAATTTTTTTTAATTTTAAGTTAATTCTAACTTTTTAAATTTGGGTTTTTAATGTAGATATTTTTTTAAATTTCAGTTTTACTTTTGTTTGTTTGTTGTTTGTCTTTCTGTTTGCCTGTTAGTCTGTCTGTTTTTTTGTGTCCTTGTTTTAATTGTGTTTATGGGTGTAGACCTCGTTGCACAAGGGCTGTGCTGTCTGCACATAAATTTTGTGTGGACATAGGCAACTCCAGGTATGTCCGCTGTGGTGCCTCCTTCTTTCCAGCCACCTCTGTTTTGTAGAATTCTCTCTGGTCTTCTGTCTTTCCCTCCGAATTTAATCTCAATTACTCTAAACCCCACGTTTGTGCTCGCCTAGGAAATTTGCGTTAGAAGGGACTTTACGCTCTTTCTTATTCTTATTCTAATACCAACTCGCTTGAATTGGGCTCTGCCCGTGAGCGGTGGTGATGTGTAAAAAATATATATATTATATATATATATATATATATATATATATATATATATATATATAATATATATATATATATATATATATATATATATATATATATATATATATATATATATAACTCTAGTGGGCAAAGGACAGAGGCCTACTAATTTACACCAAATTTAAAATTTGGGGGAATAATATATACTCATATATATATATATATATATATATATATATTATATATATATATATATATAATATATATATATATATATATATATATATATATATATATATATATGTATATGAGTGTATGTGTTTGTATGTGTATGTATGCGAGAGTATGTGTGTGAAAATGAACTTTGAGAAGGATTAGGAAAGGATTTTGGTCCCGTTCTTGAAGGCTTATTTCCTTCGCCTAATTTGCTCATGAATATCAGAGACAATTTACAAATCCATTATAAGTCATTCCCTAAATCTATTTAACAACTCTTAAATTATATATATATATATATATATATATATATATATATATATATATATATATATATATATATATATATATATATATATATATATATATATATATATAATATATATATAGTATATATATATATATATATATATATATATATATATATATATATATATATATATATATATATATATATATATATATATATATATATATATATATATGTATATATATATATATATATATATATATATATATATATATATATATATATATATATATATATATATATATATATATATATATATATATATATATATATATATATATATATATATATATATATATCTATATATATATATATATATATATATATATATATATATATATATATCTGAGTAAATGTTATGAAAACTGATGTTATTGTTGAGGACTTGAGGATATCCTCAATGTATGTCTGTTTATCCAAGAATAAACTTTAAAAAACCGATCATAAATCCGACGACAGTTTTGGGTGGTGCCGTAAGAGTAATAAACTATTTACAAAAATAAATTTTTTATATTTGTAATTATAAATGAAAAGCATTTTCTCCATTATTCTTCCTAAACTTTATAACCTAGAATTAATACATTCATAAGTGTAAAGAGAGAAGTAGCTGTCTATAATACCTCTTAGCAGCCGGAGTTAGAATGAGTTAGTTTTAAAATAATGGAGAAAGAGCAACGTAAAGATTATATGATTTCTCATTCATTCGAATAACTTTTAGAGATTAATTTAAGTTTTATAACTTTATAAAATCTCAGGACCTAATAAAAGATTAATTTTCGAAACATTAATGTTTAAGTATTGTTGGAAAGTGGTACATTTTACAAGAGTAGATCTTTGGGACAATGGTTGGGATGAAAGATTCCAACCCACACAACTGTTAGCGAATCCATTTGCATGAAAATGTATACAAATAAATGTACTAACATATACGAAGATACCAAAAGATTCTTCGATGGATTGACAATTGAATAAGAATAATAACCTGTGATGAAGCAGTGTGGCAAATCGAATCAAAGAATATTCAGCTACAAAATGAAACAGAGATATATTGAAAGGGTGAAAATTATAAATTGAAACACAAAGAATGAGAGAGAAATAAAGAGAAAGAAAGGCACAGAGAGAAATAGAGAAGGAGGAATGAGATATAAAGTGAATGGAAACAGGGATTGAAAGAGAGAGAGAGAGAGAGAGAGAGAGAGAGAGAGAGAGAGAGAGAGAGAGAGAGAGAGAGAGAGAGAGAGAGAGAGAGAGAGAGTTTAAATGTTTTCTTAGAATGTAAAAGGTTAATTTAAGAAGGAAAAATATTTTCCTTTACTTCAGCTTCACTCTTTTATATATATATATATATATATATATATATATATATATATATATATATATATATATATATATATATATATATATATATATATATATATATATATATATATATATATATATATATATATATATTATATATTTTTTTTTTTTTTTTTTTTTTTTTTTTTTTTTTTTTTTTTAAAGAAAAAAAAATTTTTTTAATAATTTATTTTTTTAAATTGATTTGAAGAAAGTGATAATGAACGTTGCATCACACACACACACTTTTCAAAAATAAAATTAAAAAACAAAGAAGTTAATGAATAAACTATGAGAAGATTTTTAAAAACAAAAATAGTTGTAACCCACATAAAGAACTACTAACCTATTTGCCAAAATAAATAAATAAATAAATAAATATAAATAAAAATTAATATATATATATATATAATATATATATATATATATATATATATATATATATATATATATATATATATATATATATATATATATATATATATATATATATATTAAAAAGATAATGCTCGTCTGCAGCTCTTTATATTAAAATGAAAAGTGTGTGTGTGGGAGAGAGAGAGAGGAAGGAATTTTTTTTTAACAAATAAGGATTCAATATCTTGGTATATTGCAAAACAAAGTGTGTATCTGAAGAAGTACCTCAGCTTATAATGATTTCTAAATTATGCATTGTGTTTACAATTACAGTGTTCATGTAGTCGTAGAGCTAAAAATAAAAAATAAGAAAAGGTATTTTAGTTAAATCTATTTTGATATTAAGTTAGTCCTAAAATAATTTTTAAAAAATTTTCAGATTGTAAATAAAAAGAAAAAGAGAGAATGATCAAACTAAAACATTGTTATAACTTTTATTAAAAAGAGAAACAGAATAAACTTAAATTTTTAGGATAAAAAATTATAATCAAATTAAATATTTTGTAGAGGATATATTAAATATATAGGATTTGTTAAACCTTTGGTTAAAACCCGTTTTAACTGGTTTAAAGTGGTTAAAAGTCATTTAAACTGGTTAAAAGTAGTTTAAACTATAAAAATTTGTTAAACTGGTTTACAATATTTAATAGTCAAACTATTTTAAATTGGTTATATCTAGTTTAAAATGGATTTAACAGGATAATACTGGTTAAAATTAGTCTAATCTTGTTAAAAATATTTTCAAATACCAGAAAAGGTAAAATTACTTAAAATTTTTCATATATTTTAAATGAGTTTGAGAAGTAAAATTTGAGACGATGCCAAAAAGGGTTTAAAATATTTTGAATATTCAGATAACTTGTGAATGAGTTCATATTTGGGGAATTTATGTGTAAATTGCAAATATTGAACAATTCCTATTTAAAATGAGCGAAAACAGTAAAAATAATTTAAATTTTTTTTTTATTTATTTTAGATGACTTTGAAAATTAACGTATGAGGTTTTGTTTAAATGTTTTATTATATTTGGAAACGTCAGAGTCTTCTAAATGAGAAAGTTTTCCTAATTTAAGTGTAAGTCGGCCATTTGGGGCAATTTTCATTTAAAAATGTGTGAAAACAGTAAAAAAAAAATATATATATTTTTTACAAAAAATTTGAATGACTTTGACACCTAAAATATAAAGCGTTGCTAAATATCTTTGTAATATATAAAATCCTCAGAATTCTTTAAATGAGAGTTCTCAAAATTTATTGTAGAGCAATTCCTATTTGAATAGGAGTAAAAACAATAAAATTTATAAGAAATTTTACACACGTTAAATAATTTTGACAGTTAAAATAAGAGGGATTACCAAATGTATTTTTAATATTGCCAATCCACAATATATATATATATATATATATATATATATATATATATATATATATATATATATATATATATATATATATATATATATATATATATATATATATATATATATATATATATATATATATATATATATATATATATATATATATATATATATATATATATATATATATATATATATATATATATATATATATATATATATATATATATATATATATATATATATATATATATATATATATATATATATATAATATATATATATATATATATATATATATATATATATATATATATATATATATATATATATATATATATATATATATATATATATATATATATATATATATATATATATATATATATATATATATATATATATATATATATATATATATATATGGCAAAGAAGGGGGAACCTCTCACAAGCCCTCTAACCTCCTTTCTTTCTAAAGTTTTCGAATCTATCCTTAAGAGGAAGATTTGGAAACATCTCAATTCTTCTAATCTTTTCTCAGATCTCTAGTATGGCTTTCGTAAGAAGGCTCTACTGGTGATCTTCCTTCTCTCTGACTCTTGGTCCTCCGTTCTTCGGTATTTCGGTGAATCTTTTGCTGTCGCGCTGGGCATATAGAAGCTTTTTATAGAGTCTGGCACAAACCTTTGATTTCCAAACTTCCCTCTTTCGGAATCAATCCTTCTCTCTGATTTCCTTTCTAGTAGTTCTATAGCAGCTATTGTAGTCGGCCACCGTTCATCCTTTAAATCTATTAATAATGGTGTTCATCAAAGATCTGTCCTATCCCCAGACCTTTTCTGTTTTTCATTAATGACCTTCTCCCTGTTACTTCATCTCCTATCCACTCCTACGCCAATGACTCCACCATAGTATAAGTAATACTTATACTATGACTCCACCCCTTCAGTACTCAACAGCAGTAAATAGACGCAAGGAAGGTAGCCTTGGAGCAACTGACCTCTGATCTATCTCGCATTTCTTATTGGGGCAGAGAAAACATGGTTGTTTTCAATGCCACAAAACTCAGTTCCTCCATCTCTCTACTCGACACAATCTTCCACACAACTATGATATCTTCTTCAAAAACATACAACTCAAACGTTTATTTCTCTTTAATATTCTTGGTGTTTCTTTTTCTCGTGATCTTTCTTGGAAAGATCACATTACTTCTCTCTCTAAACAAGCTTCTAAGAGATTAAATGTTCTGAGGCGCCTTCAGAACTACTTCACTTCACAAGAATTGCTTGCTCTTTATAGGGGTATTGTTCGCCCCTGTGTGGAGTACGCCTCACACATCTGGGGTGGTTCCACTCATACAGCTCTTCTTGAAAAGGTGGAGTCTAGGGCTTTTGGTCTTATAAACTCTCCCACTCTCACTAATTCTCTCCAATCTCCTTCTGCCGGTCGAATTGTTGCGTCTCATCCTTTCTTTGTCCAACTATCTGACCCCAGATTTAACCGCTATGCTCAATCTTACATGTACTGTACTGGTAAAATTATGGAACACACTCCCTTCCTCTATTTTCCCAACTTCCTATGACTTACACACTTTCAAATGCCGTGTATCGGGACATGTCTGCCTTTAATTTAACCAGTTTTCCGATTTTCTCCCTAACTCGGGTAGATATTTTGTTAGGCCTTTGGCCTTTGCCCACCAGAGATGAAATTAATATATATATATATATATATATATATATATATATATATATATATATATATATATATATATATATATATATATATATATATATATATATATATATATATATATATATATATATATATATATATATATATATAATATATATATATATATATATATATATATATATATATATATATATATATATATATATATATATATATATATATATATATATATATATATATATATATATATATATATATATATATATATATATATATATATATATATATATATATATATATATATATATATAATATATATATATATATATATATATATATATATATATATATATATATATATATATATATATAATATATATATATATATATATATATATATATATATATATATATATATATATATATATATATATATATATATATATATATATATATATATATATATATATATATATATATATATATATATATATATATATATTTATATATATATTATATATATATATTATAATTTTTTTTTTTTTTTTTTTTTTTTTTTTTTTTTTTTTTTTTTTTTTTTTTTTTTTTTTTTTTTTTTTTTTTTTTTTTTTTTTTATTATTATTATTACTATTTTACATTATTGGCCTTTTATTTTTCTTTAAATGTATTAAATAATTATACATTACTATGATGACTGTTGTTATTTGATTTACGTTATCTTAATGAGCGACCTACTCGAATTCCGTTGACAGCCTTGGAAGCGTTCACAACCTCTTCCAATGTGCATGACAAGTACTAAAAAGATACCTGTAAATCTGACGTCACAAGGGATGGCTTTCACCTACAATCGTCTATTTCTACCGTGACTCAGGCCGTCGCGTACTTCAAGTCTCGGGAATCAGGAGAAATGGAAAGATCTGACAGGATGATCCATCGTGCTGATCAAAAGTTCAATTAATTCTAATGAAAAATGAAGAGCAAAAACAATGTTTGCTCAAAAAGTGATGAAGAATATAAAGAAATGTCTGAAGGAAACCAAGAAAGAATTCTTGGATAAGGGATTTGCAAAAGTTGATAATATTTTTGGCTTATTTGTGAAAATGTCTGATGAAACTGAATGTTTTTTTTTTCCGTACGATGATCTGACAGAGAATGAAACACAGCGGACAATGGCGTAAATTAAAATAAAGTTAATCCAATTTTTATTATTTATGAAGCACATACACGGTCTCTCTCTCTCTTTATTATATATATATAATATATAATATATATATATATATATAATATATATATATATATATATATATTATATATATAATATATATATATATATATATATATATATATATATATGCGTGTGTGTGTATGTGTTTGTGTGTGTGCGTTCTTGGAAATACCATTTTCTTGACTGAAGAGAAGGATTTGATATCTTAAATGATGTATAAATATGGAATAAAACCTAAAACAAATTTTATATTTCATTCCTTTTAGAGTACTCGAGCATCAAAACACACACACACATTCACACGCACGCACACACACACATACACACACACACACACAGACACACACATTGCAAACATTTATATGAATGTATGTATATATATGTTTATGCATGAAGGAGGAAAAAAATGGTTTTGGAGAAAAATTTTGAAAGTAAACTAGGATGGCGTTTAAAGAATGGAAAGAAATTTTTAATCAAGTTAAAAGGAGAAGCAAAAAAAAAAAGAAAGAAAATAAAAGGAGAAGGAAAAAAAAGTATCAAAAGCGAATGAGATTTTTTAGTAAAGGAAAAATGTGTGGAAGAAATGAAGAAAGTTTTTTAAAGAAATGTTTGAATGTAAACTTGGAAGTTAAAAAATTATTTAATTAAAAGACTTGCTTAAAAGATGAAATAAGAAAAAAAAAACGAGTCAAAGATCTAAAATTAAAGATGACGAAGCGCAATTACTCAAATGTCAAATTTAGGAAAGGATAAAATTCAATAATGACGATAATAACGAAGAAAACATTTGACAAATTAAATAACAAAAGTACAATATAAAATTAGAAAATTTTTTTGAAAGTCTTATAAAATGTATTTGAGTTTAAAATATAAAAAATTAAATACATGAAAAATACGAAGGAGAAATTATATGAATAAATTAGAAGTTAAAAGGAATTTGAGAACTGTTGAGAAGGATGATTTAGAGTTATGAGTTGGAGAAGAATTGTAGTGGAAAAATATTGAAAGGAAAGGAGAACAGAAATTCAGTTGGAGTTTTAAAAAATTTCAGACACAAATGGAATTCATTTCCTTTTTGAAAAAATAACTCTTAAAATTTAGATTTAGCATGTAAACATTTTCTCTAACTATCATTGAAGATGTTTATTATCTTCTTGAATAAATTCTTTTTACAATTACTATAACACCTCTCTTCAATACATGCAATTTAAGCTAAAAATACTAAACAAATACTATATAAAATATCCAACCACAGCTGTCAACACTCAATACATTCAAAATTTCAATTTTTTTTTCGTTTTTCATTTTTCACTCAATACACTCAATAAATATTAACCTTTAAAAACAGGCGTAAATTGTCGATATAATTATCAAATTATTTATAAGCCTATGTCTATTCATCCTAATTTTAAAAGTTATATCATTTATAGAGGCAAACCAATATAAATATAAAATAATTCGTTACTGAAGAATTTTCTCAAATCCTAAGAAACTTTTTTCTTTTTAATTTATCTATTGCAATCTCTTGTTCTTCTATCACTCTCATGTTTGAAAAACTAATTCTCCTGAATAGAGTTGAAAAGATTTATAATCTTCAATCATATTCTCATGAAGAAATCTTATTAAAAAAAAAAAAAAAAAATCATGCCCATTTCCTTCAGTTTCATATAAATTCTTACTTGCAAAACTACGTTATTCTATGTCGTACTGTCTGAGGCATTTAGTGGTACTTTTGGTACTTTCTTAGGTAAAAGAGTTCAAACTTCTGCATAGTCTTCAATTAACAATCTTGAATAACTAACATAGGGCTTGATCATTACTTCTTTAGTCTATTTAGTAAGGATTATCACCATTTATTAGCTCTATTTATTGCTACCTGTAACCACACCAATCCATTTCTTCGTAGATAGGCTTCAGTATTTCTCATATATATGACACAATTAAAATCCTTATTTGATTTGCCAATGTGGAAATAATTCACAAACTTTACAATTGAAATTCGTTTCCCACTTATCAACTCAACCAAGAAGTTCATCCATGTCAGGTTGAACATTAAAACAACTCTCAAGATTTCCAACAAAAGTAACCCATTTAGTATCATCAAATGAAAACACTGCTTTTAATTTCCTCATTCAAATAATTAATATAGAATAGGAAATAAAGCGTACCAAATACAAAGCCATGAGGAACATCACTCTGCCAGCGCACATGTTGACTTAAGTCAATAAAACAATACACGTTGTTTTTGCTACTCAATAAATTTTTTGTGCATTGAACCAATTCTCTCCACCTATACCCTAATAAATAAATAATAATAATAAATAAATGACAAAATTAACTAGCACACTTTCGTCAGTACAATCAGTAATGTATTTTATAAATTTTAAAAAATGTATCTGAGAAGACCAACCATTTCTCTCAGAATTCTCTGGAAGATTATGTTCTCGGATCATTGGTATCCGAATGCTACTCCTTAAATTTGAACTCTATTTAAGGTTTTCCTCCTACCAATGAGACTAGCATTTTCTTCCTTCTCGTCTCTAACTTTTTTTCACCCAGAGCTCTCCAGAAGATCATGTATCTGGGCACACCAATTTCAAATGCTTGTCCAGGAGTTGCTGCAAGTAGCAAGTTACGAGAGATTGAAGAGCCTGGTTGCCAGTCCAGTCGCCTTAGCTCTCCTCAAATGATCCGACCCTCTTCAAGTAATAACAAAATCTTTTAGAAAATTTTTGTACTAGGTTTTGTAGATTTTTATTTTCCCTTTCTAAGACATTCACTCAACATGCAAATCACGCACACACACACTCTCATATATATATATATATATATATATATATATATATATATATATATATATATATATATATATATATATATATATATATATATATATATATATATATATATATATATATATATATATATATATATATATATATATATATATATATATATATATATATATATATATATATATATATATATATATATATATATATATATATATATATATATATATATATTATATATATATATATATATATATATATATATATATATATATATATATATATATAATACTATATAATGTTCGGGATATAGGTATATACTACCTAGAAAAGTTCTTCTCCTCGATAGGGCATATACTTTTAACTATTTTTAAAAAAAAAAATAAAAATATATATATAAAAATTTAGAATATAGATAGGTAGGTAAGATATAAAATTAGCTCTCCTGCCGTAAGTGAAAAATCCAGTTCTGATACACTCATAATGGAGAGAGGAGAAAATAAGTGAGATAATAGAAAAATTTAGGAGTAAATTCATTTGAGCTTCTGTTCCGTCCTTGAAAAAGACTTTGTGATAACAATAGAAAATAGATCTGATAGAGAAGGGATTCTCATTCTTTTGAAGTCCATGTACCCCTTTTTATACTATTGTATGATGTCACGCCCCCTCCCCCTCAAACGTCTCTACTTACATTGTATATATATATATATATATATATATATATATATATATATATATATATATATATATTATATATATATATATATATATATATATATATATATATATATATATTATATATTATATAATATATTTATACAATTATTATCATTATTATATACTATTATAATTATTATTATTATTATTATTATTATTATTATTATTATTATTATTATTATTATTATTATTATTATTACAGTGAAATAGGCTTGTTTGAAGGTTGCAGATGTTATGAAAAATTATATCGTTAGCCCCAGATTTTTTTTTGTCTTGTGTTTTTCACAGTTTAGCACGCCTCCCCAGGGGAGCGCGCCCCCCAGATTGAGAACCACTGTGATAGAGGATATTGTGCTGAAGGCATAAATAATCCAAAGGTTTGGAATAAAATGTAAAGAGAATGAAAATGGAATTAGGCTGAAGAAGAGAAAGAATGAAGGAGAGAAACTGTCTCTCCAAAACTCTGAACATATTTGAATATTGTCATTTATATTTTATTTTAAGATATCGAAAAGAATTAAAGAAGGATCTATTCCAATAAGCTAAATGACAAATAAAGTAAATGACAAATAAAGTAAATGGTAAAGTAAATAAAATGACAAATTTTTTTGTAAATATTTTTTTATTTTATTTATATTGGTTGAAAATGTGTAAGAAGAAGAAGTTCAGTACGTTTGACAAAATTAATCGAACGTTAATAGAGTTAGAAATTTGTAAGAGATAAAAAATCATTTTACAAATAAATTGTTCTGATGAGAAAAGAAAATCTTCACCTAAAAGATAAAGAAAACTTATCCTATGGATTAAATTCCTTCTCTTAATACTACCTTTCATTCTATCAAAGTATCTTCACTTAGTTTTATCCCTTACAGTATTGCCTAAGACTTTATAACTTTATTAATTAACCTGTTTTTATTCATCATAAGATCATTTCCAAATCATATCGAAACCATTCGTACTACTTTCCTAATTGAACATTTCTAAAGTCAGAATTCTTTTATTCACACCTCAAAACCCGCAAAGAATTTTTATCTCTAAAACTATAACTAATCTTCTCATCTTTGTATTTATTTATGTATTGACCACGTATCACATTCACATTGAACATGATGAATAAATATTAACATGAATATATTTAATTTTACCATTCTTATCAAATTATGTCAAAATCAGATTTCTCTAAAACTTCCTAACGATCTTTTTTCTTTTACAATCCTATAGAATTGTGATCATAAATGATCAATCTTTCCTTTTATTTATTAACTGACCTCAATATCCGTTTCTTAATTTCTGAATATTATCTTTTTATCAAACTTTTTATAAGTTAAGACGAAATTCTTCCTTTCATTTCAATTTTTACTCTACAATCAATGTTTCTTTTCTTTTTTTTTTTTTTCAATTCAAACTTTGAAAGTGTTTGCCTTTCAATCGTGAACCAACACATTGTTATCGCCAAAAAAAATGATTGAATTATAACCTCATTTCTCATTTCTCTCTCTCTCTCTCTCTCTCTCTCTCTCTCTCTGTCTATCTCTATATATATATATATATATATATATATATATATATATATATATATATATATATATATATATATATATATATATATATATATATATAATTATATCATATTAATTTTTTTTTCTTTTAATCTATTTTTATTACGGTATATCACTAATGTTTTTCGGCAATTAATCTTACTGTAAGCAAAATCATTTGGGCTTTCTTCATTCAAAAAAGTATCAACAAAAAAACTTCCTTAATCACCTTATATATATATATATATATATATATATATATATATATATATATATATATATATATATATATATATATATATATATATATATATATATATAATATATTATGTTATATAGTGTAATAATCTCTAACCGTAAGTAGGGCTTCCGAAAGCAGCGCTCATCTAGTGATTTTTCCCTTCTCTCCGATTTTTGGTTCTCAGCTCTTCTGCATTTCAGTAAATCTTTTCCTGTAGCTCTAAACGTATTGAAAGTTTTCGATAGTCTGACATAATAAACTATATTCTAAACTTCTCTCTATAAGCTATTGTAGGTGGCAATCGTTTTCTTTAAATCTATCAATAGTAGTGTTGATAAGATTTCAGTCCTGTCTCAAACTATTTTCCTATTTTTCATTTAATGATCTTTATAACACTTCATCTCCTATCCATTGCTTTCTCACTGTAGTCTTTATTATTCCTTTCATTCTGAGAGACATTCCACGCGACTACAAATAATTGATACTTGCAGGGTCGCTTTGGAGCATCTATCCTCGGATCTTTCTCGAATTTCTAATTGGAAAGAGAAAACAGTTTTCTTTGTTTCAAAAACTCAGTTGTTCATCTTTCTACGAGATATATTCATTCTTCCATACAACTTTGACATCTTCTAAAATACACAACTCAAACATTCTGTCCTTAATATTCTTGGTGGTTATTTTTTTTCCTTTGTTGGCTGGATCACTTTACGTCTTTTTCTACACTTATACTCATTATTATGACGGAACCTGCTATTTTAAATTCTCCAGTCACATACTTCTACTTTTGATAGGACTTGTGCTATACGTCTCTCTCTCTCTCTCTCTCTCTCTCTCTCTCTCTCTCTCTCTCTCTCTCTCTCTCTCTCTCTCTCCTCCGACTCCAGATACTAAGACTTAAGAGTTTTTATATATCTTACATGTGCTGCACTAGTAAAGTATTAAACACATCCCTTATCTATTTTCTAACGTCCTTTCATTTACGCAATTTCAAGAGATATATATCTGGGCATGGTAAGGTTAATTTCGCAATAGATTTTCGTTTTCCCCAACTTATAGAATTTGAAGGCCTGTGACTTTTACCTATATATAATATTATATATATATATATATATATATATATATATATATATATATATATATATATATATATATATATATATATATATATATATATATATATATATATATATATTATATATATATTATGTTTTCCTCTGGTGGGCAAAGGCCAGAGGCCTACCAAATTCCACCAGAGTTGGGAAAGATCGGAAACATGGTCGATTGGCCAAAGTGTCCATACACGGCGTTTGAAAGTATGCAAGTCAAAGGAAGTTGGGAAAACATAAAGGGAGTGTGTTCCAGACTTTACCAGTAGAGTACATGTAAGATTGAGCATAGCGGTTAAGTCTGGGGTCAGAGAGTTGGACAGAGAAAGGATGAGACTGTGTAGAAAGACGTGTCGCACGAGCCCTTCTCAATGGAGGAGGTATGCGACGAGAGAGTTCAGAAGAGCAGTGTCCGTTGTAATAGCGATAGTAAGAGAGAGAGTGACGCAACAATTCGACGGGCAGAAAGAGATTGGAGAGAGTTAGTAAGAGCAGGAGAGTTGATAAGACGAAAAGCCCTAGACTCCACCTTTTCAGGAGAGCTGTATGTGTGGAACCACCCCAGATGTGTGAAGCATACTCCATACAGGGGCGAACAACACCCCTATACAGAGCAAGCAACTGGGGTGGCGTGAAGTAATTCTGAAGGCGCCTCAGAACACCCAACCTCTTAGAAGCTTGTTTAGAAAGAGAAGTAATGTGATCTTTCCAAGAAAGATCACGAGAAAAAGAAACACCGAGAATATTAAGAACAGATGAAGGTTTGAGTTGAGTGTTTTCGAAGAAGATATCATAGTTGTGTGGAAGATTGTGTCGAGTAGAGAGATGGAGGAATTGAGTTTTTGAGGCATTGAAAACAACCATGTTTTCTCTGCCCCAATTTGAAATACGAGAAAGATCAGAGGTTAGTTGCTCCAAGGCCACCCTTCTTGAGTCTATTAACTGTTGTTGGGAGGGGCGTCTTTCAAACTGGAAGGAGTAATGAAGGGTGGAGTCATCAGCATAGGAGTGGATAGGAGATGAAGTAATAGAGAGAAGGTCATTAATGAAAAGTAGAAAAAGTGTTGGGGATAGGACAGATCCCTTGAGGAACACCACTATTAATAGATTTAAAGGAAGAACGGTGGCCGTCTACAACAGCTGCTATAGAACGACCGGAAAGGAAATCAGAGAGAAGGTCACAGAGAGAAGGATAGATTCCGAAAGAGGGAAGTTTGGAAATCAAAGCTTTGTGCCAGACTCTATCGAAGGCTTTCGATATGTCAGCGCCACAGCAAAAGATTCACCGAAATGCCGAAGAGCGGAGGACCAAGAGTCAGAGAGAAGGGAAAGAAGATCACCAGTAGAGCGTTTCTTACGAAAGCCATACTGGCGATCAGAGATAAGATTAGAAGAATTGAGATGTTTCCAAATCTTCCTGTTAAGGATAGATTCGAAAACTTTAGAAAGAACGGAGGTTAAAGAAATAGGACGATAGTTAGAGGGTTGAGAGGGGTCCCCCTTCTTCGGCACAGGCTGAATGAGCGCACGTTTCCAGCAAGAAGGGAAGGTTGAAGTAGAAAGACAAAGACGAAATAGTTTACCAAGGCAGGGTGCAAGCTCGGAAGCACAAGTTTTGAGAACCACAGGAGGAATACCATCAGGACCGTACGCCTTCTTAGTGTTAAGCTCAGAGAGAGCAGAAATGACATCTTTAGAAGAAATTACAATTTTAGGCATAAATGAGTTAGAGGGGGTTGAAGGAAGTAGCTCCGGAATCGTCTAAGGTTGAATTAGAAGGCAAAAGTTTGAGCAAAGAGTTCAGCTTTAGAGGAAGGTAAAACAGTTGTACCGTCAGAAGATACTAGAGGAGGGAAAGAGGAAGAAGAAAAGTTAAAGTTGACATTTTTTGCAAAATGCCAGAAAGAAGCGAGAAAGAAGAAAAAAGAAAGATTATTGCATTTTCGACGGAGAAAAGAGTTTTTAGTAGTTACGAAGAATAGATTTTGCACGATTCCGGGATGAAATATAAGTT
>SEYY01021597.1:57500-62500 GCA_009176605.1 Armadillidium nasatum
GGTGGAGTTAAGGAGGAGTGGAGTAAATTGAAGGGAGCGTTAGTGAAAGTTGCGAGAAGAGTGTTTGAGGTGAAGAAAATAAGGAATGGTAGACGAAAGGAGAGTGAGTGGCGGAATGAAGTAATGGGAAATATGGTCAAAAGGAAGAAAGAATCCTTTAGCAAGTATTTTGGTATGAAGGAAGATAGGGATTTGGGGGGAGTATAAGAAAAGATGAAGGGAGGTGAAGAGGGAAGTTAAGAGGGCAAAAAGAAGAGTAGAAGAGGAGTGGGCCAGGAAGCTAGCGGAGAATTTAAAGGAGAGAAGTAAAATATTTTGTAAGGAGATAAATAAGGCAAGGAGAGAGAGGGAAGAGCGGGTTGAAGGTAGGAATAGATGGTGCATTTGGGGAAATGATAAGGGAGGAAGCCAGGGAGGTGGTTGAATGCTTGGTTAGAATGTTTAATGTGTATTGGGAAAAGGGGAGAGTGCCTCAGGAGTGGCGGGATGTGTGCATAGTACCAATATATAAAAAGAAAGGGGATAAGAGTATGTGTAGGAATTATAGGGGGTCTGATAAGTCTGTTGTGTGTAGTAGGGATGACGTATAGGAGGATATTAATATCAAGAGTGGAAGAATTGACAAGAGGGAGAGTGTGTTATAGGTAGGGGATGGTGGTGGAGGAACTAATAGGAGTTAAATGTCTTGCTGTTTGCAGGATGATGCGGTGTTGATTGCTGAGTCTGGGAAGAAGCTGTGAATGCTGGTGAGAGGGTTTGTAACAGAATGTGAGTTTAAGGGAATGAAAGTAAACTCAACAAAAAGTAAAGTAATGAGGATTGGGGACGGGCATGAAGTAGAAAGAAGGCATGAATGGTTAGGTGTCGAGGCTGGAGGAAAGATATTGGAGGAGGTAGAAGAGTTCAAATATCTGTGAATGCTGGTGGAGGGAAAAGGGGAAATAATGAATAGAGTGATGAGTAGGGATTGAGGGAATTATGGAAGAAGGAGAGAATATCGAAGGAATAAAGGTAAGAACGCTTGAGATTATGCGTCTGCCATCTGTAATGTATGGTTGTGAAACTTGGATGATGAATACACAGGTTAGGGAAAGATTGGATATTTTTGAAATGAAGGGACCGAGGACGATATGTGGTTTGAGACGGGTATATAGATAGAATCGGAAACCAAAGAATAAGGGAGATGTGTGGATGGAGGAGGAGAATACTGGACTGAGAAGAGAAGGGTGTCTTAAAGTGGTATGTGGGCATATGTGCAAAATGAATGAGAATAGGATGGTACGTAGAGTGGTGAGATCCAAGGTGGAGGAGGGTAGGAGGAGGGAAAGGCCAAAGTGGAGACAGATTGATGGAGAGAGAGGAATTTTATTGGTGAGAGGTCAGAGTGTAGAAGAGGGTAGGAGAGCTGCGGAGGAAAGAGTAAGATGGAGGGAGGTAGTGATGGGGGATGGGAGATAGAATGTGTATGTGTGTGCGTACGTGTGTGTGAATTGTGGTGGGCATCGCTTCACGAAAGTGGAAGAGGTGAAAAATAATATATATATATATATATATATATATATATATATATATATATATATATATATATATATATATATATATATATATATATATATATATATATATATATATATATATATATATATATATACAGTATATAATATATATATATATATATATATATATTATATATATATATATATATATATATATATATATAGATATATATATATATATATATATATATATAATATAAATATATATATTAGGTGTTAAGAAGTGAAGATTAGGTGTTAAGAATTAAAATTGGAAAATGTCGTATTATTGAGAATCTCTTGATACGTCTTCTATGTCAACTTGTCAACTTGAAAGCCTTGGGGAAATTATTGATGGAAATTCCAAACATTTTCTCTCAAAGGGAAAAAAAATTCCATTTCAAATGCAACAATACTAAAAAAAAAAAAAAAAAAAAAAAAAAGTTTTACAATTTACATTTTTTTTTCACCTTTCAATTTAAACATTTTAAAAAAAAAATATAAACCATAAAAAAATATATAAATATATATTATATATATATATATATATATATATATATATATATATATATATATATATATATATATATATATATATATATATATATATATATATATATATATATATATATATATATATATATATATTATATATATATATATATATATATATATATATATATATATATATATATATATATATATATATATATATATATATATATATATATATATATATATATATATATATATAATATATTTAAATTAGAATATTTATGTAATTATTTTTGTTGCTGATACTAAAAAAATTTCCTTTGATTTGACTGATTAAATCAAAAGGAAAATTTGTCATTTTATATAAAGATTAAATGACGGATTTAATTCTCAATAATCAAATACTTAATCGCCTTTCTTTTAAATATTAAAATTAACTAAAATTAAAAAAAAAGGGAAGGAGAAAGAAAGAGAGAGAGAGAGAGAGAGAGAGAGAGAGAGAGAGAGAGAGAGAGAGAGAGAGAGAGAGAGAGAGAGAGAGAGAGAGAGAGAGAGAGAGAGAGAGAGAGAGAGAGAGAGAGAGAGAAGAGAGAGAGAGAGAGAGAGAGAGAGAGAGAGAGAGAGAGAGAGAGAGAGAGAGAGAGAGAGAGAGAGAGAGAGAGAGAGAGAGAGAGAGAGAGAGAGAGAGAGAGAGAGAGAGAGAGAGAGAGAGAGAGAGAGAGAGAGAGAGAGAGAGAGAGAGAGAGAACGAGTGTGTGTGTGTGAGAGAGAGAGAGAGTGAGGGCGAGTGTGAGTGTGAGAGAGAGAGTGAGAAAATCACGATTAGTTAAATGTAATAATATGTGCGGTTTAAGGACCATTTCCTTCACACCATGTTCCTACATCCTCTTTACTCATCCTTCAAATATAATAATCGTTTTCCTTAAGGTCTCTTCTTTCTTTTCTCTTATATTTCGCCTTCAGAGAAGCTTCTCGAAAGCTCTTCTGACGAAGGAGCTCCCGAGTCTTCCTTCAATTAAATTATGGCGGTAAGAGTGTCTCTACCTTCTATTAATATTTGGATTCAAACTAATAACATAACAAGCTTTGGCGTCCAGACTTAAACACAAATTGAATGTGCAGCAGACGATACTTCTACAAAATCAGTTTCCAATTACACAACACAAACACACACACACACACACACACACACACACACACACACACACACCATACATATATATATATATATATATATATATATATATATATATATATATATATATATATATATATATATATATATATATATATATATATATATATATATATATATATATATATATATATATATATATATATATATATATATATATATATATATATATATATATATATATATATATATATATATATATATATATCGGCCTTTAATCTGTCCAGGTTTCTGACTTTCTCCCAAACTCTGGTGGGAAATTTTAGAAGCCCTCTGGTCTTTGCTCACCATAGGTGAAATAAAGAAAAATAAATTAATATAATATATATATATATATATATATATATATATATATATATATATATATATATATATATATATATATATATATATATTCAAAAGAAGAAAAAAACTCCAGAAATGTGTTTAAAAAGATGCATTCAACAATGATTGAGAGTGTGCGAGAAAAGTTTGTATTAAAAAAAAAAAAAAAAAAAAAAAAAAATTTGTGGAGTATCTTTTAACGTCTGCAACAAAAAGATAAGAATTATCTCGGACGAAGAAAACTGAAGAAAAAGGGAGAATATTTTGACTGTATTTATGAATACAAAAATTATTCCAATTTTACAAATATTTTCTTTTCTCTTTTTAAAAATAAGTTTAAAATTTTCACTTTTTATCTCAAAAGTTTCACTACTTTTCAAACAAATAATACTTTGCGTGTTTTTCTTTTTATTATTATTATTATTATTATTATTATTATTATTATTATTATTATTATTATTATTATTATTATTATTATTATCTATTCGCTAAGAAATGGAAAGTAGAAGTTCCATCTTATTTTCCTTTATTGATCGTATCCTAATATTTGCGTAAAAAAACATTGCAGGATCGATTCCGTGTTTGTTCGTCCCATTTTTAAAATAATTTTTTACCTTTCAGTCTTTATTTCTAAAATGTTTCTCATATCTTTATCATCTCCTTTTTTCCAATCTAGAATAAAAGACATTAAAATGAAAAAAAATCCTTCGTGCTATAAAAAAAAAAAAAAAAAAAAAAAAAAAAAAAAAAAAAAAAAAAAAAAAAAAAAAAAATATATATATATATATATAATATATATATATATATATATATATATATATATATATATATATATATATATATATATATATATATATATATATATATATATATATATATATATATATATATATATATATATATGCAGTTCACCACCACTCACAGACAGAACCCTTTTCAAGGAGGGGGCATATAAAAAAGAGAAAAGATGAAGAAAACCGAAGCAGAACCCAAACCTAGTTCACATCTCTTTTGGTGGGTGCAGACGAAAGCCTTGAAGAGATGAAGATTAAATGCAGCAGGAAAAATAAATGATGGTAGAGAGTTCCACAGAGCAGAGGTGCCTGGAAAGAAGGAGGCACGACAACGGGCAAACCTGGGGTTTCCAGCATCCATACAAAATTCGTGCGAAATCAGGGCACCCCTTGTGCAACGAGGGAGACATAATGGAGGTGCAATGAGAGAGGCCAATTCCCTCGAGCTCCTGCCATTGTATTACCTATAAAAAAGAGATAGAGTACCAACGTCACGTCGCAGAGATAGAGGATCAAAAGAGTTTGAAAGTAAGGAACAGTTTATTAATCTTTTACCCTATCCAGGAGAGTGGAGGAACCGGACCCCCCCCCCAAATGTGAGAACAGTACTCCATAATTGGAGTAACTGCTCTGAAGAAAAAAAATTTCGTAACCTGA
>SEYY01021597.1:75000-82500 GCA_009176605.1 Armadillidium nasatum
GCATGATCATCTAGAGAACTCTTTGAGAAAGTGCTTAGAAGTTAGATGGAGAAGGTGTTAATCCCACTGAAAGGGTGAATACCCTCCATGGGAGTTTAAATAAAACTCAAGGAGTGCCACTGAAATTAACGAGCCTAAAAACATGATCTTTTAGAGCACTCTTTGGAGAGGGCCTTTTTAAGAGCAGATTACGAAATCTGCTGGTCCCATTGACAGGGTGAAAACCCTTCCAGGGAGAATATATATATATATATATATATATATATATATATATATATATATATATATATATATATATATATATATATATATATATATATATATATATATATATATATATATATATATATATATATATATATATATATATATATATATATATATATATATATATATATATATATATATATATATATATATATATATATATATATATATATATATATATATATATATATATATATATATATATATATATATATATATATATATTATATATATATATATATAATATATATATATATATATATATATATATATATATATATATATATATATATATATATATATATATATATATATATATATATATATCTGAAGTAAATGTTGAGTCCAATAATAATATACTGATGAACTTTTTATAGAAATGAATAATTCATTTCTTAATTTATTGTTTTCATAAAAATGTGTAAAAAGGCATTAATAATAATATTGTATATCAAGACTATAAAATGGACTGAGCCCCAAAATATCTATAAAGGAAAATATTAAAGGCGATGAGTTTTCCCGTAAACTTTGCCAAAGTAGAAATCCCTTAAACTGAACTGGCGACGTATTTTTAGACAAGTAATAAATGTTTCTAGACCGATAAAGTTAACTAAATCGAATTGACAAAATGTGGCGTACAATCTCAGTAGAGAAAAGACCATCTCTCTAAACGATGTTCGTGCAAAACCTAAATTGGGAAAATTTTATAAGATTTTAATATTGATGATACGCGGCCATCTTTTATAGAACCACGTGGTCTTGTAAATGAAAAATTGTGGTGTTATGTAAATTCCGTTTTATAAGTTTTTCTCATGTGTCCCAAGATGTACAACTTGTTCAGCAGACTTAGAAAAGAAGTAGATTTTGAACACTATAGTAATAAAACTCCACTTATAAGATGTTTAGCCAATTTTGTCTCTGAATTTTCTCCTATTATTAGTGAAGAAGAAAAAGCCAGTACAAATAGACTAGTCTTTGGAAATTGCTTCGAACCCAGATATATCTATGAAACTCTCGTCAATTATCCGGGTAGCTACTTCGCTGGGGACTGTCAAGAAGATGCGGAGGAAGTACTCACTTTCCTTTTGAATGGTTTAGACACCGAAATGATTAGCTGCTTGAAAGTCGGTTAACCTAATGAAAAATCAATTACGTATAAATTAATTTAGCCAAGTTGCAGTAGTTAAGCGTAATAAGAAGGTGAAGAGAGATACCCTAGAAAGAGAAGAAAATTGTCTCATCACAAGTTCATTACGTCCCCAATAGCTCAAATATTTGAAGGACAACTCCGCTTCACAATTGAAAATAAAGGAACCGAAATAAGTTCTTCCGTCTAAGCGTTTCGAACACTTTAAATAGCAATAAAATACAATCGAATTCACACTGTTGACGATGCATTGAAACATTTGTGCTCAACTGAAGAATTGAGAACCACTTGTAATACCACAAACTAGGAAATGGTTTTGCTCAGGAAAACTACATTTGAAAAACTCCCTGTTGTTCTAATTTTATAGCTTTAAAGATTTCTCTATCACAGAAGACAAGGTTTAAAGAAAAACAAGAAAAAGATACAGTATTTTATTGAACTGGTCATTCCCGATGAATTAATGTCACATAACTGCTTGCAGTAATATTCGGGTAAGCGAAGGCGCTACTAACTTTTCGCTGTAATTAACCACAAAGGCCAAGCAGCTTCGAGAGGTCATTACGTAGCCGACGTTTACCACAGAGGAAGCAACACCAATCACTGGCTTCGATGTAACGACGAAAACTTACAAATAATATCAACCATGGAAGTTCTTCGTCATAGACCTCCTAGAGCTCCTTATCTGCTTTTCTACCAAAGATGTGACACTATACATAATTCTTTGTAGCAAACACAACCTCCTTTCGAATATTTCGAAGATTCTTCCGAATATTCTTTAAGTTAGAGAAGTTAACAGCAGATTTCAATATGCTCCGAAACATTTCCCTCTGAAGACAAAGGCACTTAAAATTAAGCGCCTCAATTTCGAAGTTCAGTTTTCGGCTTGTGTTCCATCATTTGAATTTAAAACATCAGAAAGATAGAAAAGACAAAACAAAACTTTTTCTTTGGACAAATTTCGTCTTGAGAAAAACTTTCAGAAGAAAAAAAAAATATTTAAAAAAAAAAAATGTTTCGAAGAAAATTTTGCCGAAATTTTTTGCCTCATAAATTTTTTAAAACAGTAATTGCATTTGCAAGTGGAATAATTTTTCTCATAACAAATAAATTTTTAAAAATTAATACCAGTTGACTAAAGAACTCAGCCCTTCAGAAACATAACTGACAGATTTTTAAAACTAGTTCACACTTATGTCAAGTGAAATTACTTAATTTAATGTATTCCATACATTTAAAACTAGTAGAATTTATATATATATATATATATAATATATATATATATATATATATATATATATATATATATATATATATATATATATATATATATATATATATATATATATATATATATATATATATATATATATATATATATATATATATATATATATATATATATATATATATATATATATATATATATATATATATATATATATATATATATATATATATATATATATATATATATATATATATATATATATATATATATATATATATATATATATATATATATATATATATATATATATATATATATATATATATATATATATATATATATATATATATATGTAAGTAGAGTATACACACATTTCTATTTCATTACATATTCATAAATATTTTTAATATTTTGTTTATTTAGCGGAAGCCAAATGCTTTCCTTCTCTTTCTTTCAGTTATATATTTGTACACACACACAGAGACACACACACATATTCACATACACATACACTCATATATATATATATATATATATATATACTATATATATATATATATATATATATATATATATATATTATATATATATATATATATATTTTAACTCATACTATATTATATAATATATAACTATTGTAATACGAATCTTAAGGTAGGCAATATCTGTGAGTCGTTCTGGCCTGATTTCGATGGCATTCCCTTTCCCTCCCACCGGCTTGCTAGGACTCATAATACCATGTTAACTTTTTTTTTTTTTTTTTTTTTTTTTGCCTTGGTTTGGCTTGGAATTGTGGTAATTGATATAATTCCCGTGACTGAGTATATATATTTCAGTATGGGGGGAGATAATACCACTTATCAAAGCCGGGCATCAACCCTTTAATTAGTTAATTGTTAGTTAAGGTAGTTAAAATTTTCGCTAATTTTTTGTAACTTTTAAATTTAATTTGATAAAAAAATCAGGAAATTAATTAAATTTTGTTATATTTAACATTTTTTAACCCAAGTTCGCTAATCCCAAAATTTCAAGTTTTGAAAATTTCCTTTTCATTTCCTATTTTCAATGCAGAAACTTCTGTGATTAGAATTTTATATCTCGAAATAAGTTTTAAAGTCATTTATTTCAAGAACTTAAATCTGTTGACGTCGTTAATATTAACGCTAACGTTTTACCAATAATTACTTTTAGATTTTTAACATTTTGTTGCAAATAACCTTTTTTAAAAAAAGTTTCATTTCATTTTTAACGGATTACATTATTAACAGTTATCGAATTTGACTTTTTAGTTAACGGATTAATAGTTAAGAAAGTTAATTTTTGCAACTGCCTATCTTCGATATCTCACACCTATTAACAAACGAAAAAGAATGTTAAATCTTTTACTAAAAGAACCCATCAAAGTAATCTAAAAGTAAATATTTGTAATTAAAACCAGAAATCCATCGATATATAAGAATTGAAAATCGCTACTACAATGGGAATTGGTTTTATAAAATTTGCAGTACCATTCTTCCTCCTCTGAGGACAGATTGTATAACTCGTCTTTCTACAAAATCTCATTTTTCTTCCTTTTTAAACCCTCTGACCTTAGACCTAACCTCTACCAGTACTCCAGGTACTATGCTTATGAAGTTTGAAATACTCGAATACCTCAATGAGAGTGAGACAGGGAATTTTTTTTTGTAAAAAGAATAGAAAAGGACAGAACCCTTTCCTAAAAAATAATGAGAATGTAACCAAGTAATCCAAATAAGGAAGAGTTACACCCATGTACGGATGAAGCAGTTGGGGTTATGTGGAGAAATTATGAAGGTATCTTAGAAACATTTAATGAAAGAATGTTCTTTCTTCCCACCCACCCCCAAAAAAAAAATAAAAAAATAAAAAAAAAAACGAAAAACACGAAGATTTCAAGGACAGTTACGGATTCTCAAAACTATTTATAATAGATGTGTGAAAAATTATTTTTAGGAGATAATAGAAAAAATTGAGTACTTTGGGCATTGGAAAATAATGTTTTTTCTCCAAAGTTAAATAAACGAGAAAGGTCAGAGGTCATTTGCTCCAACACCAACTTCCTATTCCTATCCCATTTTATCACTTTTTTTCGAAATTAAAAAAAAATATATAAATTGAGTTTATTTGTATTTTAGGTGATGAAGTGATATATAGAGTATATATATATATATATATATATATATATATATATATATATATATATATATATATATATATATATATATATATATATATATATATATATATATATATATATATATATATATATTATATATCAGATAGAACTTGAACGCAGGCAGAGACCATCATTCTTAATTGATTTAAAGGATGAAACGTTGGCCTTCTACAACAGATGGTACAAGGTTAGTGCCAAACTACACAGAAACCTTTCATTATATCTGTTGTAATATCAAAATGATTCACAGAAATGGCGAAGGAAAAACAGAGGACAAAGAATCCGATTTTTTTTTTTTTTTTTTTTTTTTTTTTTGGAAATACCTCTTTTTGTGAGATTAAGATTACAAGAAAATGATGCTTGAAAATTTTGATTTTAAGGATAGGTTTGAAAATTTTGGAAATAATAAAGGTTTGAGCCTTAACATGATAATAATATCATTGATAGGGCGTTTCTTTTTCTAGGTACTGTCTGCATAAGCAGAAAGTAGAACTACAAAAAAGAATGAAACAATTTACCAACGCATTGTGGATACTCGGTAGCTTAAGAAGATTTATATATATATATATATATATATATATATATATATATATATATATATATATATATATATATATAATATATATATATATATATATATATATATATATATATATATACATATATATATATATATATATATATATATATATATATATATATATATATATATATATATATATATATATATATATATATATATATATATATATATATATATATATATATATATTCCACTGATAAGAAACGTAGACTATAAAGAAACTGATTTGAGTAAAAAAGGAAAAGCAAAAGACATGTAGAAGCGAAGTTTCTACATTTCCTGTCAGACGATATTTATCAAAACAGTCGCCTCGCTCAGATGGATAATGTTTAAATTATGTTAGGCTTCAAATGTGCATTGCTCTTGGTTATATGTGCAATTTGTGAAGAGAGAGAGAGAGAGAGAGAGAGAGAGAGAGAGAGAGAGAGAGAGAGAGAGAGAAGGAGAGAGAGTGAGAGAGAGAGATAGAGAGAGAGAGAGAGAGAGAGAGAGAGAGAGAGAGAGAGAAGAGAGAGAGTGAGAGAGAGATAGAGAGAGAGAGAGAGAGAGAGAGAGAGAGAGAGAGAGAGAGAGAGAGAGAGAGAGAGAGAGTGAGTGAGAGAGAGAGAAAGGAGAGAGTGAGAGAGAGAGAGAGAGAGAGAGAGAGAGAGAGAGAGAGAGAGAGAGAGAGAGAGAGATTTGTTTATGAGGATAATATTTTTTTAACTTTTCAAGAGAAGATGATATTGGAAAGAATAATAAATAAAGAAGATGAAAATTTTCTACAGAATAAACAGTTATTGAAAAAATGAACGAAACCATAAAAAATAAACAAAAAACTTGAAAAAAGAAGAGATAAAATAAACAAAAAGAAATGATTGAAAGTCGTCTTCACAAATTAAATAATTTTTCTCTCTCTCGTTCTACCACAGTATATATAATATCTGTAAATATATTTACACTATGGTTCCACCAATTCATTATATTTTGCAACACATTTTGAAACGCAGTTAACAGGCACGGACAAACACACATACATACATACAAGGTATTTACCTTTCGATTAGAGCATTTCTGATCTGCTTCTGCGTCCTCTCTTGTAGGAGGAGGATGAGCATATTATAAAAATCATAAAAGAAAACAAATTTTAAGTTTATTTGTAAACGATTCTTGATTGTTGAATGATGATTGCTGAAGGATAATTATCGAATGATGATTGTTGAATGATGTGGAGCGAAAATTAGTCTCCTCAAATTAATCTTTTTCCATTTGTCTTTCATTCAAAATCTCTTTTCTTGCTTCTTTGCAACCACCACACTCCTCTTCAAATCATAATCATTAGTCACCCTCATATATGAAATTGCAATTACTACTACTACTACTACTACTACTAATAATAATAATAAATAATAATTATAATTAATTATTATTATTATTATTATTATTATTATTATTATTATTATTATTATTATTATTATTATTATTATTATTATTATTATATATTATTTTATTATTATTATTATTATTATTATTATTATTATTATTATTATATCATTATTATTATTAAAATAATATTTTTTCGCTATTCTCGATTATCCGCTTAATCTATACTTGCATTTCTGTGTTGTTGTTGTTGTTGTTTATTCGGAAGGTGAGCTACATTCCCAAATTCCTCCTGAGACATCTCCATCTTGAAAGGCATTATTTAGAAAGGTCTTTGTCCTCTAAATCCTTCGAATAAATCCAAATAACATATTCTTCTATAATTCTCCATCAAAAATACAGAATCATTATATCAGTTGTCAGAATTTGCACAGAATTTGAATTCTTTATTCGGATTTTCTTAAGAGGTTTAACATGGCAATTTTTTTCTTGTTCAGTTTACAGTTTCATTTTATAAGAACTTCAAAGAATGGGATTTAAGTAATTACTACTTTTCTCTCTTGTTTAATGTCTTTGTCCAATGTGTATAACTACAAATATGCCAATAATGTAATTCAATATGCCAGTAAACCTTATTTCAATTTGTTATCATATCAAAAAAATTTGTTTTTATTATTTATTCATTTATCAAATAAAACCTTATTTTTAATGTGTAT
>SEYY01021597.1:95000-112500 GCA_009176605.1 Armadillidium nasatum
TATATATATATATATATATATATATATATATATATATATATATATATATATATATATATATATATGGTTCCCTTTAAAGAGTTTAAAGAGCTTTGCTATTCTCATTTTATCTCCAATTAATTTACATCAAACTTTATTCTCATTTTCTCTTCCAATCTCCAATTAATTTCAATCAAACTTTCTAATTTCTTCCTAATATTTGATTTCTTCCTCCTCTGAGTTTATATGAAGAAGAGTTATGATCTTGACAGTATCGTTCTTGGAGTTCTCAAAACCTTTGCTTCCAAGCTTGCACGCTTGCACTCTGCCAATTGTTAAACTATTTCGGTTCTGTCTTTCTACTTCAACCTTTACTTCTCTCTGGAAGTTTGAGTTCGTCGAACCTACGTCAAAAAACGAGGACCCTCTCAACCCTTTAACTACTCTCCTATTCTTTTAAGTTTTGTTCTCTCCAAAGTTTTTGAATCTATTCTTAAGAGGAAGGTTTGCAAACATCTTAAATCGTTCAATTTTATATGTATATATATAAAAAACGTCTCTTAATCTATAGTTATTACAAAGACTTCCTTTCCTGAGCTTTCCAGTAGCATTATTTCTCTCATGTGATTCTCTCCAGCCTTCTCACTCCACATGTAACAATTGTGTTTATTTCTTCTTGAACTGTTGTAAAGTTTGGACACTCTTCCTTCTTCTCTTTTTTTTTCTTTTCCTTTGACATGAACTCTCTCAAACACAGTCTAACGGCACATTTATTTATTTATTTATTTATTTTCTATCAGGAATTGGAATTTTTTTTTCCAAGTTTTGGTGGATTATATATATATATATATATATATATATATATATATATATATATATATATATATATATATATATATATATATATATATATATATATATATATATATATATATATATATATATATATATATATATATATATATATATACTTACCTTCTCCTGATGGAGAAAACTCCTTCCTTTTTGAATTGATGCTTCCCATTTTCTTTCAATAAATCCCGTTTTCTATGAAGGTCGCATTCCTCGTTTTCTTTTGCAACACCAACAAAAATAATCACTTGACAAAACTTTTTAAAAACGAAAATGAACTTAAAAGTACTCACAAAAATTTCCTATTCGCTACTCAGCTACTCATTGTAGTTTTCAAACATGATAGTTAATTTTTTTGAACACATTACACACAACAAAAAGCTACAACTTACATAAATAATTAAATTTTTAATTAACAATTGAGACATGCCATCAAAATTCATCTAAAATGGGAAAGTTTCAAAATATTAACAAAACCACGATAAAATTTACCGTTATTAAAGAAAATTAATGAAATAACATCACGAAACAAATTCACAAACCAGATTAAAAAAAAAAAGAAAATAATGTAATAAAAGACTTTTTAATCTTTCTATTTTAAAAATAATGTAAATGAAATAATGAAATTAAGTCAGAGAAAATAAATTTGAATGGAAATAAGTATAATACAAAATTTAATGAATTTTAATTGCATTGAAATATTTAATTAGCTTAAAATAAGTTTGATGATGATAATTATTACAATAATAATAAAAATAATAATAATAATAATAATAATAATAATAATAATAATAATAATAATAATAATAATAATAATAATAAAAAAAAAAAAAAAAAAAAAAAAAAAAAAAAGAGAGAGAGAGAGAGAGAGAGAGAGAGAGAGAGAGAGAGAGAGAGAGAGAGAAAGAGAGAAAGAGAAAGAGAAAGAGAGAGAGAGAAAGAAAGAGAAAGAGAGAGAGAGAAAGAAAGAGAAAGAGAAAGAGAGAGAGAGAGAGAGTCACGAAAAAATAGTTGCCATGTGAAAGGAGTAAAAACAAAGTTTACCTTATTATTAGATAATCTTTGGTAAAACATATTCGAGAAGACAAACAAACCGACGATAATTTATATTTTCTGATTATTTAACATTTAACTTAGATACACTTTTGAATATAATTATCTATATATATATATATATATATATATATATATATATATATATATATATATATATATATATATATATATATATATATATATATATATATATATATATATATATATATATATATATATATATATATATATATATATATATACTATAAATGTTATGAGGGAGAGAGAGAGAGAGAGAGAGAGAGAGGTGAGAATAATAATTATATATAAAAAAGTGAAAAAGTTAAGTAAAAAAGTTTGAAATTCTTTGACTTTGTTAGACCAACTTTGAATTAAATTATCGTCAAACTTGGTAAAGTTTTTGCCAAAATCTGTTTTCTCCAACTTTTCTTTTTTATATAGAAGAAGAAGAAGAAGAAAAAGAAGAAGAAAAAGAAGAAAAAGGAGAAAAAGTACAAAAATAAGAAAACAATAAGAAAAAGATGAAGGAAAGAAGAAAACAGAATAAGAAATAGAAAAAAGAAGAAAAAGAATAAGGAAAAGATGAAAAAAAAATAGGGAAAAGATGAAAAAGAAAAAGAAGAAATAGAAAAAGAAAAGAGGAAATTGGAAACAAACTTTGTTTCCTTATTATGACACTCTTTAGAAAATATTTTCCTTTTCTTGAATATATATTTTTGAGGCGTGAGTTTCTTTCCTGTGAGATTTCCTTTCCATCTTTGACCTTTTAATACTTTCCGTTTCACGATTCTTCCTTCCAAAGGCAAATGACTTTGGAAATTAAGACTGGATCATTTACCCATAAATGAAAACAGATCACTTTTCTCCACTTCACACTCTTTTAATTAAGTAAACAGGATTCGCCTTTGATTTCTTCATTAAGGAAGGAATATTTAAATTTTAACCAAAATAATTTTTCAATATTTATATTCAATTTTTAATCTTAATGAAAAGAAACAAATTTACATCAGCAGATTTTATATGGAATCAGAATGACTGACCAGTTAAATTATCGGTATAATATATAACTTGAGTCATTGATACCGCATTCTCGTTTATCTAGGACAACTAAACTGCATTCTAAGCACCAGCTAAAGGTCTCTCTTTCATATCCGTACTAATGGAAGGTATCTTTAATATTCATGTCTGAAGAGAAATCCAAGAAAGGTAGGAACGTATTTTTGAATTTGAATTTGCATAATTGTTACATTCACTTAACTCTTTTTCCTAACCCTATTTTTTGCGGTTATATCCGGCAGAAATCTGTTGGAATCGGAGGATAGGGGGACAGGGGTCCTCGGGGGTCCGTGAACAGACAAAAAAAAGGTCAGGAAAGTCCCTGAGAATGCAACAATGCACGCAGTTGCAGAAAAGATAGTTAGGTTTTTTTCTGGGATGACGATATGGGCCCACAACCATGGGTCTTCTCAAAATAGGGATCATGCAAAGATTATTTAAGAAATTGGGAACGCATTTGAACATCTTAATTTTTATGAGTAAAAATTAGGGAACTAGAATTATTCATCCTCTCCATGAGTTTATGAATTATAAAATCAGGCAATTCATTTATTTCTTTATTCCTTTATTAGATTTGTCTTTTGTCGTGAGCTTATAATTAATTTAAAAAGGTATTTTATTTCTTTTGTTTGGTCTAAATATAGTTTCAAAGTTTAGTTACTGATGGATTATGACCAAAGTTTAGTTTTACTCAAATACCAATCCTTTTTATGACTGAGAATGATAAAATGAAGATGAGATGTTTCGTTATTAGAAAAGATATCTGGAATGTAAGTAGGTGTAAACAAGTAATATACAATCAATGTAATAAACTGTAAATGTCTCGCACACACATACACACATGCACGCACATACATACATACATACATATATATACATACATATATATACACACATACACCTTTTATGTTACCAATATATAGGCAATTACATCACACAATAAACCAATAAACGAAAACTACTTTCTTGTTTAACTGCAAAATTATTCCCTGACAAACATTTTATGTCTTTGTCAATTGCAAACAGATTCATTGTTTGTATTTTGTCGCTTTTTTAGTAATGGGATAAAATGTCTACGCAAACAACAGAATCGAAATCCTCTCTGCTTATTCAATCACACCCATAAACATGCACATACATGTATGTCTATGTAAAAGCACATACGCACACACACACACACACACACTCACACACACACACACACACATACACATACATATATATATATATATATATATATATATATATATATATATATATATATATATATATATATATATATATATATATATATATATATGGGTGTGTGTGGGGGTGTATACTTGCGTGTGCGCTTGTGTGCATGCGTGTCTGAATGTTAAAGAATGTTACATGAAATATTTTCCTATTAGTAAAATTAACGAAAATAGACACAAAAATAATGAAAACATAGATTTCAATTCTCTCTCTCTCTCTCTCTCTCTCTCTCTCTCTCTCTCTCTCTCTCTCTCTCTCTCTCTCTCTCTCTCTCTCTCTCTCTCTCTCTCTCTCTCTCTCTCTCTTGTATATCCCTCTTATTCTCCCCTCTAGCCTATCCCTCTCTATATGCTTGCTTTTCTGTGACACCTCCCCTCCCTTGTCCCTGTGTCTTGAAATATATATATATATATATATATATATATATATATATATATATATATATATATATATATATATATATATATATATATATATATATATATATATATATATATATATATATATATATATATACCACTTTCTCCCGCATGACTGTAAGAGGGTGACAATTGCATAGTAAAATGAGTCATGCGCAGTTGTATTAAAAAAAAATGTTGGTCTGTTATGATTGTTGTCCAACACAATTTTATTTAAATTATTTTTTTAAAAAGGACAATAATCTTTGATGGTTTGAGGTTGTGTAACAAACTAAATATTTTAAATTAAATAAATTTTCGAAATGAAAAAAAAATGATTTTTTTAAATGGAAAAGTTTTAATTTGTAAAACTCCGAAGAAGAAGAAGAACTCATTCTTCTCAAGTGTTTTGAAACTCATTTCCTTTATATTCTTTCCAATCACATTTTCTCAACCAAACAAACAAAAAAAAAAAAAAAAAAACAAACTAAAATCAAGCACAGAAAAAAAACTTTTTTTTTAGTTTTTCGTAATTTAGACCAAGAAATCTATTAATCTAAGAAATCTATTAATCTAGCAATCTATCGATCCTTCTATCTACGCATATATATATATATATATATATATATATATATATATATATATATATATATATATATATATATATATATATATATATATATATATATATATATATATATATATATATATATATATATATATATATATATATATATATATATATATATATATATATATATATATATATATATATATATATTAAAACCCCACAGGAAAATTAAAACACAATTTCTTTTAAAAAAGAGCAAATTTTCCTGTGGGGTTTTAATTGTTTAAATTATATAATAACACTATCCCACGCCTCACATTATATTTTTCAAACTTATTTTAATGAATTTCAATGGAATATTACGTTTAAATGAGTTTTAAATTTCACTTAACATTTTTGATTGTCAATTACCTAAAATATTGGAACGACACAGATAATATGATGCAGGAATCTGATTCTTTTCCATATTATGATGTTAAATTATATAATAACACTATCCCAACGCCTCACATTATATTTTTCAAACTTATTTTAATGAATTTCAATGGAATTTTTCGTTTAAATGAGTTTTAAATTTCACTTAACATTTTTGATTGTCAATTACCTAAAATATTGGAACGACACAGATAATATGATGCAGGAATCTGATTCTTTTCCATATTATGATGTTAAATTATATAATAACACTATCCAACGCCTCACATTATATTTTTCAAATTTATTTTAATGAATTTCAATGGAATTTTTCGTTTAAATGAGTTTTCCATTTCACTTAACATTTTTGATTTGTCAATTACCTAAAATATTGGAACGACACAGATAATATGATGCAGGAATCTGATTCTTTTCCATATTATGATGTTAAATTATATAATAACACTATCCAACGCCTCACATTATATTTTTCAAATTTATTTTCATGAATTTCAATGGAATTTTTCGTTTAAATGAGTTTTCCAATTTCACTTAACATTTTTGATTGTCAATTACCTAAAATATTGGAACGACACAGATAATATGATGCAGGAATCTGATTCTTTTCCATATTATGATGTTAAATTATATAATAACACTATCCCAACGCCTCACATTATATTTTTCAAATTTATTTTCATGAATTTCAATGGAATTTTTCGTTTAAATGAGTTTTAAATTTCACTTAACATTTTTGATTGTCAATTACCTAAAATATTGGAACGACACAGATAATATGATGCAGGAATCTGATTCTTTTCCATATTATGATGATTAAATTATATAATAACACTATCCAACGCCTCACATTATATTTTTCAAATTTATTTTCATGAATTTCAATGGAATTTTTCGTTTAAATGAGTTTTCCATTTCACTTAACATTTTTGATTGTCAATTACCTAAAATATTGGAACGACACAGATAATATGATGCAGGAATCTGATTCTTTTCCATATTATGATGTTAAATTATATAATAACACTATCCCACGCCTCACATTATATTTTTCAAACTTATTTTAATGAATTTCAATGGAATTTTTCGTTTAAATGAGTTTTTAAATTTCACTTAACATTTTTGATTGTCAATTACCTAAAATATTGGAACGACACAGATAATATGATGCAGGAATCTGATTCTTTTCCATATTATGATGTTAAATTATATAATAACACTATCCAACGCCTCACATTATATTTTTCAAATTTATTTTAATGAATTTCAATGGAATATTACGTTTAAATGAGTTTTAAATTTCACTTAACATTTTTGATTGTCAATTACCTAAAATATTGGAACGACACAGATAATATGATGCAGGAATCTGATTCTTTTCCATATTATGATGTTAAATTATATAATAACACTATCCAACGCCTCACATTATATTTTTCAAATTTATTTTCATGAATTTCAATGGAATTTTTCGTTTAAATGAGTTTTCCATTTCACTTAACATTTTTGATTGTCAATTACCTAAAATATTGGAACGACACAGATAATATGATGCAGGAATCTGATTCTTTTCCATATTATGATGTTAAATTATATATAATAACACTATCCAACGCCTCACATTATATTTTTCAAATTTATTTTCATGAATTTCAATGGAATTTTTCGTTTAAATGAGTTTTCCATTTCACTTAACATTTTTGATTGTCAATTACCTAAAATATTGGAACGACACAGATAATATGATGCAGGAATCTGATTCTTTTCCATATTATGATGTTAAACAAAACACGGTTATGGTGTTCTTTTTGTCTATATATATATATATATATATATATATATATATATATATATATATATATATATATATATATATATATATATATATATATATATATATATATATATATATATATATATATATATATATATATATATATATATATATATATATATATATATATATATATATGTAGAAAGAAATAAAAATCGCTCATTTTCTCATTTGGTTTAAAAGGACTTTAAAGGTTTTATTTAATAAATATTTTTCCATTCAATCTTTTCATTCTTTCTTTCCTATTTTTAAGATTTAATTTTCAAAAAATTTTTTTCATGGAAATAAAATTAATAATAAAAGAAATTCTTTCTTAAAAATGAAAATAAAAATGGAGGCTCTTGAAACACCAAAATTTCTTCACATTTTTTTTTTCCTCTTGAGAAAAAAAAATAAAAAATAAATAATTTATATGAACATAAACGTGAGGCTTCATTTTTTTTTATTACAATCGTTATCTTTATTACTTTGGTCTTTGAGTGAGAGGCAGATAAAAGGCCGATATGAAAAGTCGAAATTTTTAAGGCATTTTTACGTGCTTTTAATAAAATGAAGAAAACCCTTTCACACTTTTAATTAAATTAATTATTGTTTATTTATTTATTTGTTAGTTTCAAAATCATTAAATTATGAATGAGAGTTTTCGAAATTCATTTTTTATTAAGATTAAAAATTTAAAATAATTTAATTTCTAAATTGGTTTTTTTTTTTTCGTTAACGTACACACATTCATAGTGCGTACACACCAAATATACACACATACACACATTCATCCACACAGGAGAAAAAATTTTTACAATCTAAAATTTCTCATTTTAGAAGCGAAATAAAGGTTAAAACGCGAGACACGTGTCAAATAGGTTTTAAGTAGGCCCCGTGAACAGTTTAAAAGGTTTTACGTAGGACCTATGAACAGTTTAAAAGGTTTTAAATAGGCCCTGGGAAGAGTTTAAATGGTTTTAAGTAGATCCTGTGAACAGTTTAAAAGGTTTTAAGTAGGCACTATGAACAGTCTAAAAGGTTTTAAGTAAGCCCTATGAACAGTTTAAAAGGTTTTAAGTAAGCCCTATGAACAGTTTAAAAAGATAATTCATAATTTAGAAACGTTATTGAGGAAATAGTACATTTACAGGTTTACAATTTAAAAGAACGTCTTATAATGTTTTGAAACAAACGCTCTTACACTTTCGTTTCAGAAAGAGTTGAACAAAGTCTCTTTGAACGTGAGTCATTTAACGTAACTGATCGAAATTCGACGAAAAAGTCAAGTTATTTAAATCAAATTTAAATATTTATTTATTTTTTTATCTCTGTGGAAACAATTCAAAGAATGTTTTTTACAGATCAAACCTTCCAATTTACATTTATACTTTTTCTATTTTTATGTTCTAAATTTATTCTAAATTTTTTTCCTTCTCTCTGTATGTATATATATATATATATATATATATATATATATATATATATATATATATATATATATATATATATATATATATATATATATATATATATATATATATATATATATATATATATATATATATATAATAGTGGAGCATCTGACTTGTTAAGCTGTTGTAAACAAATTTATTTATTATAGTTTTATTAATCTGGAGTTGCTGATTTTCCAACGAGAATTTGAAAACAAATTTTGAATAACATTGAATGGTTTGAAAAGAAAGAATCTCAATTCTTTCAAATAATTCAAAATTCTTTCAAATAATCAATGGAAGTCTTTTGTTTTTCTGCAACTATAATTTTAAACTTTAATTTAATTTTTTTTTTTTTTTTTTTTTTTACAGAACGCCACCACTCACGGGCAGTCAAGGAGGGGGCACACACACACATTTCCATACATGCACAGCCCTTATGATGCTCTTTCCATTGTTATCTCTTTAATCCATTAAATCAAATTATTATATATATATATATATATATATATATATATATATATATATATATATATATATATATATATATATATATATATATATATATATATATATATATATATATATATATATATATATATATATATATATATATAGTATACAAAAAAGTAAGTAGTGTGAGAATTTAGTAATAAAATTTGTTAATTGATTTTATATGTAAAAATATATTTGATAAAATTGATGTGATTAAAAACTCGTGAGAAAATTAATCTCTTTAAATTAATTAAGACGAAATCAAATGAACGCAATTAATCCTAAAGACTTTAAACACAAAAAGCTAAAAGCATTTATTCCAAAATGGTAATTAATGATATTCCTTCATTTCACATTATTGTTACTCCTCCTCCTCCTCCTCTCCTCCTCCTCCTCCTCCTCCTCCTACTACTACTACTACTACTACTACTATTACTACCATTACTGTTGCTTCTACTTCTGACAATATAACACCACAATGAACACCTAAATACATACTAATAGTAAGAATAAAAATCTTTCGTTCTAAGAATACAGCTAAAACAATATATATATATATATATATATATATATATATATATATATATATATATATATATATATATATATATATATATATATATATATATATATATATATATATATATATATATATATATATATATATATATATATATATATATATATATATATATATATATATATATATATATATATATATATATATATATATATATATATATATATATATATATATATATATATATATATATATATATATTATATATATATATATATATATATATATATATATATATATATATATATATATATATATATATATATATATATATTATATATATATATATATTATATATTATATATATATATATGGAAGTTGTATTATATTTTTTAAAAGCTTTTAAAAAAAAAAAAAAAAAAAAAAAAAAAAAAAAAAAAAAATATCTCTCTCTCTCTCTCTCTCTCTCTCTCTCTCTCTCTCTCTCTCTCTCTCTCTCTCTCTCTCTCTCTCTCTCTCTCTCTCTCTATCATATTTAATCATATTTAAAACAATTCTACCTGAAGTGACCTGATACGGTCTGACCCGACCCGACCCGACCCTACTCGACTCGACCCGACCCGACCCGACATGTTTTAATAAACTCTCGAATGAAGGAGTTAATAAGGACAGATAATATTTTATCCACTTCAAAAACTTTTTATTATTTTCAACGATGTTTTTAAACAAAAGAAAAAACATCAAATTCGTTTCACATTTATTAATTTCTAAAATTCATTTTGAAAAATCTTCTTCATGAGTTCTCTCTCTCTCTCTCTCTCTCTCTCTCTCTCTCTCTCTCTCTCTCTCTCTCTCTCTCTCTCTCTCTCTCTCTCTATATATATATATATATATATATATATATATATATATATATATATATATATATATATATATATATATATATATATATATATATATATATATATATATATATATATATGTATATATATATATGAATAAAGCAGAGTGTACTCCATACAAGGTAGAACCACTCCCCAATATAGAGCAAGAGACTGGAGAGATATTAATAGTTCTGAAGACATTTCAGTCTTCCTAACCTTATTTAATTTGCTTTGATTTAAAAAAAAAAAAAAAAAAAAGTAATGTTTTAAAAATGGAGGAAAGAAAAACTTTTGAATATTTAGAACAAAGGATGACGTTGTGTTAATTACTTTGAAGATGAATTGGGCGTAGTGTTACATTTCTACGATTACATACATTAATTTGATTACGAATATGACGCAAGATTTTGATGGAGTGAAAATTATTAACTTTCTCTAACCCGCATCACAGCTCACACTATATTACAAATAAGAAGGGCAAAACAAAAATAATTACATTAAATAATAGTAATAATAATAATAATAATAATAATAATAATAATAATAATAATAATAATAATAATAATAATAATAATAATAATAATAATAATAATTAATAATAAAATAATAAATTATTATTATTATTATTATTATTATTATTATTATTATTATTATTATTATTATTATTATTATTATTATTATTATTATTATTATTATTATTATTATTATTATTATTATTATTATTATTATATAATTGCGCTAGTATATGTAGTAATAAAATACTAAGGTGGAAGTTGTCATATTACTAAAATGGATGAAAATAGCAGCACTTAAAGTTATTAATTAAGAAGTAATTAAATAAAAAGTAAGATTTTGATTAAAATGAAGCTCTTTGCAGGTGAATTTAATCTTTGCTTTTGAAGTTGAACTCATTTAAGACTGATTAAACTAAAGCCTGAAGAGAAGGAAAATTAATTTTGAGAGAAACTTAGATTAAAAGGAAAGAGATTTGAAAGACCAAAGAAGAAACATTACAGAAGACTCGTTTGAACCTCTTAAAAAAACATCCTCTTCTCAATGACTAACTTTTGAGAGTGAAGATTTTATTCTGAAGATTCTATTTAAAGTGTATATCACTTTATATTCTCGCTACTTTCCTAATGTAAAATGCAAAACAGAAAGCTATGTACATTAAGTTCTCAAATATCAATTTCGTTGACGAACGAAGAGACGAAAATTCTTTTTTTTTTATCTTGTTGGAAAGGAAAAGTGCTTTTGATGCGACTTCAATTTCACAATTGCTTCTTCCATTAAAGTTTTGAATAATAAAAAATGAAAAAAAATAAATTTGAAGCAAAAGACAATAAATTTGTGTAGACGAATAATAGGAAGACATGAATTTGGGAACAGAAGCATTCGTATAAGGATAAAATAATTTATTATCATAAATGCATTTCATAAATGATACAAAAGACTTTGTCTTACGAAAACCAATTAATAAAATGAGCATTTATTGTAAATTTAAAAAAAATATTCGTAAATTAAATTACTTTAATCATGACCCAATTGCTCACTCGATTTCGAACTCTTCCATAGGTAAACACATCGCATTTCAAATTAAAATATACTGTACACACACACACACGCGCACATACTCACACATACGTAATATTATTTAATATTTAATATTACTTTTAAAACTTTAAAGATTTTTTTAGGTTTTTAAAAATTTAAGATTTTTCATTGGATTTAAAGTTGATTGTTATTTTATTTGTGTAGATGGCTGCAAAAAAGAATTATAATAGTTTGAGATTTGGTTTTGTTTTCACTGGAAGGAAGGGTAACCACTTACGACCTTCTAAATATCGACTCAAACCTCTCACCTCTTTTATGTCTAACAATATTTTATCTATTCCCAATCCTCATTTCCTGATAAGGATTCTTATTTTTTTGTTAACACTCTCGTCAGTCGTGAGTATTGCTTTCGATTTTCATAGTCAACTAGTGATAACCTTTCTTATTTTACATTTTAAGGTTTTTCTAATCTTAATTAGGAACAAAAGGTAATCCTTTTAAGTGAGAGAAGATTTCAAAAGGATTGTAACAGGACATGACAAATAATACTGCTTTCCACCCTCTCTTCTTTAGTTAAATTGCCACGACAGTTATTATATCCTATGTGGAGTTCGTTGACAATGATTGGTTGCTCCTGTAACCTAGGAACACCCCACAACAAATCCATATGACTCAAGTACTTTTCTAAACCACTCTTTTATATATATATATATATATATATATATATATATATATATATATATATATATATATATATATATATATATATATATATATATATATATATATTATAATATAAAATTTAATAAAAAATTATTCTTAAAAAAATTTCCAAAGTCAGTGAATATAAAACAAAAACATAAGAAAAAAAAAAAAAAAACAATTCTGAAGAGTAACGGAAAAAACACTTACATAAAAAAGAAAAACAAATGCAACACTTTTACAAACTTCTTTGTTATATATTGAGGAGCGAAAGGAGGAGGAGGAGGAGGAGGAGGAGGAGGAGGAGGAGGAGGAGGAGGAGGAGGAGGAGGAGAGGAGGAAGTGGAGGAGAAAAGATAATAGATAGATAGAAAAATAAATAGAATTACAGACAGATAAGTACAGGTTTTAAAAATTGTAGATGATGAGTAAGTGTTGAAAATTTTCTTACTCACACTCATATATATATATATATATATATATATATATATATATATATATATATATATATATATATATATATATATATATATATATAATATATATAATATATATATATATATATATATATATAAGACGAAATTTAAGTTTGAATAGTGATTATTTCAAAAGTTTTCATTGAATGAGACATCAGAATCATTTAGTCTTGCAACTATAAACTACTCAATAAGCTGAACAGAGATGGCTAGACCTATCAGGCGAAAAGCCTAGCAAACCGGCTACGTAAAAAAAAAACTGCTCGAAATGTCAGTTCTACTCCTCGAACAAGACAGAGTTGAAGTAGTACCTGACCAGCGCCAACCTACCTGGTTGGATAGTGATTATATATATATATATATATATATATATATATATATATATATATATATATATATATATATATATATATATATATATATATATATATATATATATATATATATATATATATATATATATATATATATATATATATATATATATATATATATATATATATATATATATATATATATATATATATATATATATATATATATATATATATATATATATATATATATATATATATATATATATATTAGGCTAATTAAAAATCAGTAAAAGCTGATAGGTTTTTCATAACTATTGATCTCGTATCAATCTAAAATGTAAAAGTAATTATTGCCAATTTAAACCTCTTTCCACACACACACATACGTGCACACTCACACACACACACACACACACACATACACGCACACGCACATACATATATATATATATATATATATATATATATATAATATATATATATATATATATATATATATATATATATATATATATATATATATATATATATATATATATATATATATATATATATATATATATATATATATATATATATATATATATATATATATATATATATATATATATATCGGAAATCTAGTTGTTAATGTTAGACATGTCCCGATACACGGCGTTTAAAAGTGCAAGTCAAAGGAAGCTGGGAAATCAGATAAAGGAGGTGTGTTCCAGACTTTACCAGTAGAGTACATGTAAGATTGAGGAGAGCAGTTATGTCTGGGGTCAGAGAGTTGGGCAAAGAAAGATGAGACTGTGTAGAAAGTCGTGTTTCACGAGCCCTTCTCAGTGGAGGAGGTATGCGACGTGAGAGTTTAGAAGAGCAGTGTCCGTTGTAGTAGCGATAGAATAGAAATAGAGTGACGCTACAAAACGACTGACATAAAAAGATTGGAGAGAGTTAGTAAGAGAAAAAGAGTTTATAAGACGAAAGGCCCTAGACTTCACCATTTCAAGAAGAGTTGTATGTGTGGAACTACCCTAGATGTGTGAGACGCTCTTCATGCAGGAGTGAACAACACCCTTATAAAGGGAAAAGCAACTGGGGTGGCTTAAAAAATCACGATGGCGCCTCAGAACATCCAACCTCTTAGAAGCTTGTTTAGAAAAGGAATTAATGTGATCCTTCCAAGAAAGATTACGAGAAAAAGAACACTAAGAATATTGAGGACATATGAATGCTTGAGTCGAGTGTTTACGAAGGTGTCGTGAAAGGTTGTACCAAGTAGAAAGATAAGGGAGTTGAGTTTTTTGAGGTATTTCTCTGCCCCAATTTGAAATACGAGAAAGATCAGAGGTTAGTTGCTCCAAGGTCACACTTCTTGCGTTAACTGCTTTTGGGAGCGGCGTCCTTCAAGGTGAAAGGAGTAATGAAGGGTGGAATCATTAGGATAGGAGTGGATAGGTGATGAATTAATAGAGAGAAGAACATTAATGAATATATATATATATATATATATATATATATATATATATATATATATATATATATATATATATATATATATATATATATATATATATATATATATATATATATATATATATATATATATATATATATATATATATATATATATATATATATATATATATATATATATATATAATATTATAATATATATATATATATATATATATATATATATAATATATTATATATATATATATAATGTTAGTATTATTATGTGAAATTTTGTGATTAAAGCATAGTATACTATGATTTTATAGATAATTCAATATTTTTGTCGTATTTTTTATTGTAAATTAAATTTAGTAAATTAATAATTTAAATTTAAATTTAATTTTAAATTTATAGCCTCCACTTATTTTTGTAATTTTAATTCTATGCGCTTTGTTTGTTAATTAAACTGTTTTTAGTCAGTTTTTGTTTTCTTTATTGTAATTTTAATTTTATTTATTATAATTTTCTCTCAATTTTAAATATTTTTTTCTGAGGATGGGAAGACTTCTTCCGAAACGTTCAAATTAAAAAAATAAATAAACTATCTTTTCAACACTCTTCTTCATCTTATTAATTTATATATATATATATATATATATATATATATATATATATATATATATATATATATATATATATATATATATATTATATATATATATATATATATATATATATATATATAAGCTATATATATATGTGTGTGTGTGTGTGTGTGTGTGCTTTTGTTTGTTTCATTCTAAAAATTGTTTGAAGATATTAAAATTAAGAAGAAGGAGATTGAAACATTTTAATTTTCCAAAATTTTTTCCACGTCAAGTTTTTTCCGACCTTCCCCAACCCCAAACCCCAAATCCAAACCTTCAACCCCAACCTAGAGTTTCATCCTTTAAAATCTATATTATTATTATTATTATTATTATTATTATTATTATTATTATTATTATTATTATTATTATTATTTTTTATTATTTTAATACTATTTTTATTATTATTATTATTAATATTATTATTGTTTTATAATTATTATTATTATTATTATTATTATTGCAAAAAATATATATTATGATTATTATTATTATTATTATTATTATTATTATTATTATTATTATTAATATTTTGAAACTATTTTTATTATTATTGTTATTATTATTACTAAAACATATATCTCTTCAATGTCAATATTATTATTACTATTATTATTATTTATAATTGGTATTATTATTATTATTAATATTTTAATACTATTTTTATTATTATTATTGTTATTATTTTTACCACTATTATTATTATTACTAAAATATATCTCTGTTCAATGTCACTCTATTATTATTATTATTATTATTATTATTATTATTATTATTATTATTATTATTATTATTATTATTATTATTATTATTATTATTATATTATTATTATTATTATTATTATTTTATTATTATTATTATTATTATTATTATTATTATTATTATTATATTATTATTATTATTACTAGAATTTATTCTATTAATTTTTTTTATTTTTATTATTATTATTATTAATGAAAAATCCTTTACATGTAAAAGAGATTAACAATAACTCTTGATATGTATGTGAATAGGTGTGTGTGTGTGTGTGTGTGTGTGTGTGTGTGTGTGTGTGTGTTTATGAGTGAGTGGTTCAGAATAACGCCATTGTTATATTTCAATTTCAATATGGATTATGTTTTCAATTGAAATAATTATTATTATTATTATTATTATTATTATTATTATTATTATTATTATTAGTATTAGTAGTAGTAGTAGTAGTAGTAGTAGTAGGAAAAGCGAATGCTAAATTAAGAGATTGAGAAAGAAATTGATTTGGTGGGAAATTTTGTCTCATAAAAAATTAGTGTGGATCAACAGGAAAAAATATTCAGTAATAAATTTTTAAATATATATATATATATATATATATATATATATATATATATATATATATATATATATATATATATATATATATATATATATATATATATATATATATATATATATATATATATATATATATATATATATATATATATATATATATATATATATATATATATATATATATATATATATATATGTATATGGAAGGATTTGAAAAGTTGTGAGGTTGAATGGAAGGATGGCCGAGTTGTAAAAAGTTTGAGTGTGAATGTAAAGAAGAAAAAAAAAACTTTGAAGAAAA
>SEYY01021597.1:122500-175000 GCA_009176605.1 Armadillidium nasatum
GAACTCCTAACTCCGAAGAAATTATTACTCCAAAGAAAATGAAAAGATAATGTAACAAGTAAGATCAAATTCGAACGTATTCACTGAATGTTAATATCGTTTTAGAGGAAATTTTTAAAAGAAATAACATTTATAGAAATAAAAGTTTGTTGGAGAAACACAAAATTAAAAGAAGTTAACATAAAGCGGTGATGAATTGAAGCGGGGTAAAAAATCCTTTCAGAGAGAGAAGGGAGAATGTGTTCTGGTTTTGAGTTTAGATAGTGAAAAATTTGAGTAGTCATTAGGGTTAGAACATAAGCAAATAGATCGAATTAATTTATAGATTAGTAAAAGAGACGAAGCAAAAAGGTAGAAAATTAGGAAGACTCCAAATTATCAACTTGGGACAGACAATGTAGTTAATTGCACACACACAACAGACTCCTATGGGTGAAAATTAAGGATAAAAACTGTAAGAGAAGGGTCGAGGTAAGCTTGCTGTTGAAAGGATCAGACATTTTCGTATCAATAAAGAATAGAAGGTAAGGATTAGTAGAGCTTCATAAAGATGCTCATCTGAATTGAAAATATAAAAAGATTTACAAATCAAAATCAACGCATTTCTTTCAAATGTAAACTTGAATATGAGAGTGGTTCAGCAATGGAGCTATTCACGTCATTAAGAGCAGTCAATTTAAAGGAAAGGAAGACATGCAGCTGTGGATTTCAAATTAGAAGACTCCAAGGCCACTGTAAGAGAAGTTAATTTTTTTTTAAATGATCGTGTATTTACGGCAAGCGTTGTGCATGTGTGTGTCGTGTCGGAGAAGTGCGAAATATTTGCTGGGCTAATTAATAGCAGACTTTCTCGCAGCGTGACCAGAAGAGCATCCACGAAATGCTCTCTTTGCAGGTGGAGGTGCGATATAAAAGAATCACAAGAGTACAACAACACTGCAGTCGTCTCCACCCTTGTGAGTAGTATAGGTTCCACTTTCGGCAGGAAAAATCAGGCAACCTGTCCCTAACGGTCTTTTCTGCATTTGCGTGCAATCCTGCATTCTCAGGGACCTTCCTGACATTTCTTTGTCGGTTCACGGAACCGCGCGGGCCTACGGACCCCCAAACCCCCAAGTTCGAATCAATTCCAGGAGGATTGAACCGCAAAGAAAATGGTCAGGAAAGAAAGTGAGGTGAACGCAGCGATTTTGCAAACTCAGGCAACTTCTTGATACCATTTTTGGGGGGTTCACGGGGCCACGCGGGGGCCCCTTCCACAGACTTGAGTTCAATTTCAATGGGTTGAACCCCCCAAAATGGTGTCAGGAAAGAGCGTGAGGTCAATTTGAGCGGAGTGATTTGCTTTGCAAATCAAAATCCCGTTTGGCTTAGGTTGCCTGATTTTTCCTGCCGAAAGTGGAACCTATACTACTCTTGTGTTCAAATGAAAGAATTTATCACCCCATAGGGCGATTATGTAGTTCTTATAATATATATATATTATATATATATATATATATATATATATATATATATATATATATATATATATATATATATATATATATATATATATATATATATATATATATATATATATAATATTATAAAAACTGTATCAGTATTTATTTATTTATCGTTTTTTATTTACTAGTCTCAGTCTGGCCACCATGAAGTAGCAGATCCGATTCTGACCGAAAGAGTAAATTCTCTTTTTTAGAACCAAGATGAAAAAGTTCACTTTCGTTGGAAAGGAAAAAAGCACGCACTCGGTTTTTGATGTGATTATGGGGAATTAAGTTATTCCACCTTTTATTTGCGTCATATAGTTTAAACTATAATCACAAGAGTAAATACCAGTGTATTTAAAGTTAAGTTTTCTGTTAAAATTTAGCAATCTTTAAAAAGTCTTGAAGAAGTGTAGAAAGGCACTTCGAATGAAAATTAAAAGTGTAGTGTCAGTCATCATAGTTTCATCCTGGTGCATACTGGAAGTACTAATTCACCTGTGTTTCAACTGACAATTAACGTGTTTTCTTTCTTTCTTTTTATCTAAACGTGGAAGATTCTAAAGTAAAAGTCAAATCTAAATCATCTTTATTCTTCTATCCATCGTGAAAGGAACCGAAAAATTCGACATCGTTTCTAATATATCCTAAACCAATTTATAAGATTCACTAAAGAAGAAACTAATTTCTGTTGGAGGAGAAGAAGGAAATATTCTCCAAGCCAAAAAAAGTCTTCCAAGATTTAAGCTTAATTTCTAAGGTTAGTTTCCTGTTCACTTTCTTTCAAGGTGTACTGCCATTTCGGAGAATTATTATTATTATTATTATTATTATTATTATTATTATTATTATTATATTATTATTATTATATTATTATTATTATTATTATTTATTATTATTATTATTATTATTATTATTATTATTATTATTATTATTATTATTATTATTATTATTATATTTCGCTGTTTAAAGGTTGATTTTACTTATTTCTGCTTTATTATATATATTATATATATATATATATATATATATATATATATATATATATATATATATATATATATATATATATATATATATATATATATATATATATATATATATATATATATATATATATATATATATATATATATATGTATATATATATTCCTTGTCCAACTTTCCGACCTCAGGCTTAACCGCTATGCACACTCTTACATGTACTCTACTGGTAAAGTCTGGAACACACTCCCTTTATCTGTTTTCACAACTTCCTTTGACTTGCACACTTTTAAACGCCGTGTATCGGGTCACGTCGGTCATTAGTGACCAGATACCGAATGTTCCCCAACTCTGGTGGATATTTATAGGTCTCCGGCCTTTGCCCACCAGAAGAGACATAAATTATATATATATATATATATATATATATATATATATATATATATATATATATATATATATATATATATATATATATATATATATATATATATATATATATATATATATATATATAAGCAACGTAAAGCAATATTAATCTTTAGAATGAGTGAGAAGGAAGAACAAATTAATTAATAAAATTTCTTTAATATATAATTATAAATGCTTCCTTCCAAGCATTGATTATAATTGAAGAACGTTCGGAATTGCGAAGACAAACTAATGGAGTATATGCATGAATCATATAGAAAGCTCTCAATGCATTGAAAGCATCTAAGTTGCTTTTATCCTTTTCTAAATTTCATTTTGAAGATCAGTATTTTAAATGTAAATAAATTAAATAGTGTTTTGAGTGACTGGAGGAGGGAAGGAAGATGTACGAATATATTAACAGAAATTGTTTTTTTTGTTTTGTTTTTTGGACTAAATACAAATTATTAAATGTTTGAAACAAGATCATTTTATGTTTGATATCAGATCATTGAATGTTGATGTCATCATTAAATGTTTGACAAAGATCATTCTATGTTTGGAAGCAAATCATGATTTTTTTTTTTTTTTAATAGCAGTAACAGACCAATAAACTTTAGAAAACAGGTTATTAAATTATTTCTAAAAATCATTAAATGTTTAATGAAGATCATTAATGGTTCATAACGAATCATTTTTTCTTGTGTGTGCCTTGCGGTTTTAGTCGCTATTTTAGTAATTTTTTTTTTTTTATGCCTTGCAGTTTAGTCAATTTTTGAAAAGTGTAAACAATCCATTGAGGATAGCAAAAGATTTAAAGCGTATTTTTTCCCGCTATAACATGAACGATGGCTACTTTTCAAGGAGATATTTTTAAATTATATAGAAAATATAGAACATAACGTACAAGAAATGAAACAAAGGAATAGATATGAGATGATGGGGTGAGGGCCCGGTGGTTCATGGGCTATTTTTGGAAACCGCCTCTCTTGACTTTTCCGAGGCGAGTTGTGTGAATGACTTTTTTTTTGAAATAAAGGCGTTTTGTCTGTAATAGTTTTATTTGAATAAAGGAGAGACAATCTCACTGTAATTAAGAAGAGTGTGGGAATGAGTGCGAGAGTGAGTGAGCCATTGAACACTGGAGTGCAATATGGGATGTGTCCTAATTAACATTGTCACTTCAAATAAGCCCAGAGAGGGTATAATCTCATTTCTTCGGATGTGTTACGCCCTCTCTTTTTTTCATATATATATATATATATATATATATATATATATATATATATATATATATATATATATATATATATATATATATATATATATATATATATATATATATATATATATATATATATATATAATTATATTATTTTTTATTATTTTATTTATTTAACAATCACCTTTCCCACTTTCGTGGGGTGGTGCCCTCCACAATTCCTTCAGAAACATACCCATTCCTACCCTTCAACAACTTTCACCACCGCCCTCCATCTCACTCTTTCCTCCGCAAGTCTACTATGCTCTTCTAAACTAAAATTCCTTCCACAAAATATCTCACTCCATCCATCTCCACTTTGGCCTTCCACTCCCCCTGCTCCCATCCACCTCGGATCTAAGTACTTTACCCACCATTCTGTCCTCATTCATTCTACACATAGGTCCAAACCATTTTAGCACAACCTCCTCCGCTCTATCCACTACACCCTTCTTCCATTTACACATCTCCCTTATTCTTTCATTTCTATTCCTATCAATCCTTCTCAATTTACAGATCGCTCTTAAACCTTTCATCTCAAAGACATTCAGACTTTCCCTTGCCCGAGCATTTTATCATCCATGTTTCCCTCCTATACATTACAGAAGGCAAACACACATTCAAACATTCTTACACCTATTTTTCCTTTCTTCAATACTTATGCGCCCCAACACTTTCATTCCCTCTATTCTTTATTTCTTTTTCCGTCCTACCCTTACCTTCCACCAACTTTCCTAGATATATGAATTCATCCACCTCCTCAAGTTTCCTTCCCCCCATTCCTCTCTCCTTTGAATTTATGAAATCACTCATCCCCACCTCCAATCCTCATAACTTTACTTCTTAGCTGGATTGACTTTCAATCTCATGTTTGCACATTTCCCCTCAAACTCTCTCACAAGTATTCTCAACTTTTCTCCAGATTCTGCCATCAACACCGCATCATCTGCAAAAAGTAAAACGTTCACATCCCATTCATCCACATTTCTCAACCAAATAATTCTCTCTCCATTTCCTTAACTACACCATCCATCAATACATTAAATAACCATGGTGACATTACACACCCCTGTCTCAATTCCACTCCTATCCTAAACCAATCCGATAGTTCCCTCTTCATCTACAATTCGCATAAAAAGCATTGATCCCCTTTCCATTAGTATTTCGAACAACTTCCTTCTGCATACTCTATCTTATGCTTTTCCAGATCCAGAAAACATTCATACCCTAATTTATTTTTTTAACGCAATTTCTCTGTAATCAATCTCAGTGTGAATACCTGGTCCACACATCCCCTACCCTCCCTAAAAAACCCTTGTTCCTCACCCATTCCTTCACTTGTCAATTTTTTCATACTCGTCACTAACACCTTCCCATAAATCTTTCCTATCACGCTCAGCAGACTAAACCCCCTATAATTTTTGCAAACCATCTTATCACCCTTTTCTTGGTATATGAGTCCTGCCACTCCTAAGGCACTCTCCTTTATCTCCAACACACATTAAACAACCAGTCAATCAACTCTCTAGGTTCCTCCTTTATCATCTCTCCATATTTATCATCCATTCTACCGATGTTCCTTTCTCACCGCTATTTCCACCTCCTCTTTACTAATATTTCTCTATTCTTCGCTAATTACCTCCCCATCATTTTCTACCTCTCCCCCATTATTAATCTCTCTTCCTTCTTTCAACAATTCACTAAAGTACATTTTCCATTTCTTCAATTTCCTTCTCTCCCTGTAGCATTTCTCCATCTTCCCCTTTCACTCCCTCTCTTCTCATCCTTTCCCACCCTATTTACCTCTTTCCAAAACATTTTATTTCTTTCCTTAAAATTTTCTATACCACTCATCTTCTACTCTTCTTTTAGCCCTCTTGACTTCTCTTTTCACTTCAGTTCACCTTTGGTGCTACAAATAGAAATAATTTGCACTATTACTTTTTGATCCTTACTCACATGTACAAAGTTATACGTATCCGAGTTTTGAATATTTGATTAAATATATAAATTTGGGTAACTGCTTAAATTGTTCATACAATTATAGATTAAAATTGAGTCTCTTATAAAATAACATTTTCATATTTATTCAAATTAGGTAAGCCTAAATAGATAGATAGAAATCTATTATCTTTTTACGGAAAAATAGTTAAGGTAAACGCTCGGAAAAGCCAGGTATTTTGGTAGTTTAAATAGGAATGAAACTCGCCAAAATTTTAACCTTACTATAACTATCCGACTCCTTACTAACAATTTTTATGTATAATTATTTTCTCTTTTGCTTTATATTGTATTCGAAATGTTGGACATTCAAATGTGGTCAAATATTGGCAGTTAAAAATAAATTTCATTGACTGAAATTGTGAAAATTCTGAAAGCTTCTCATTAATGATGTTTATTGAGGTAACTTGCACACAATATTCAAGACATTTGATAGGTTTTAAAAAACTATACATTTTCACTTTTATAATTATATACTATTACAACACAACAAATTTAAAATAACTTTAGCAACTCATTTTTATTGACAGTTGAATAAATCTTGTAAATACATCAAAAGAATATGCACCTTTTCTGAGGTCTTTCATTTTTAAGGAAAATTCAGATGTTGAACTCGTTTCAATTGCAACGTAAGATTGAATTTGAAACATTTTTTTGGAGTATACAACTTATCACAGTTTTGAGCGTTGCTAAAACAAAAGTGATTAATATTATGTCTTTTGACGTAGGTAATAATATCTTGTATTTTCTGAAATGTTTTTGTCCTTGTTTTTTATATTTATAAATATAAAAAAGTTCGTCTCACTACCCTATTCGAGAGGAACTTCTCTAGGTAGAATATACCTAGGAACAGTATTCGGGATCGAACCGGGGCCCTCAAGTCGACCACTCTACAGTTTGAGCCACGGTAAACGGCAATTCATGCAGTTTCTTAATAGTAATTAATTTTTTTTCCACGGTGTATGGGCAAATTTAAATAAAATATTCAAAATCAAATCTTAGAGAAATAGTAATTAATATATAATAATTACCGTGTAGTAATATGTTGCCTGTTCCAATGTCCAAGTCGGTAAACCAAGTACAAATAATAATAATAAAAAAAAAGAAGATTAATGAAAAAAATATTTTCAAAATATATTTAAAATTTTGTTTATATATATATTATATATATATATATATATATATATATATATATATATATATATATATATATATATATATATATATATATATATATATATATATATATATATATATATATATATATATATATATATTATTATATTTTTTTTACAGGACACACATAAAGATTTTACCTACAAAGGAAATAAATAATTGCAAATATTTTTTACACAATCAAGCTAATTAATTTAAAATAATTTTACTATTGAAATTAGTCATAAAGTATTTGATTCATCAATTTGATTCACATCAGAAACTGTAACGAGTGGAAGGACTTCTCCGCATCTCGCAGGAATTCTGAAGGACGAGAATTTATCTCCTCTAGTAGCCCCGATGTTAATGATTCCAATTGGAATTTTAGATTCCGCTGACAGAAGTATAAACCTATGTAAAAAAAAAATAAAATAAAATAAAGCTCTTTAAAATAATCTAGAATGAACAAATTCTTGTAAATAAATAAATGTATCTAACCTATATGCAGAAAAGACGCTTAGCGATGACCCAATAACGAGGAGCGCGTCACTCGAAGCCAATTCCGATTTTACTCTTTCAACTCTTTCCTTTGGAACATTGTCGCCGAAGAAAACAATGCATGGTTTCAGAATTCCTCCACAATTCGGGCACTCTGGTACGTGAAACTTGTCAACCTCTTCCTTTGTGAATGAAGAAGTAAAATTACAAACAATTACTGTCTAAGGTTTTGTATTTTACTTTAGTTTTTTATTTTTTTATTACAGTTTAATGAAATGGTTAATGAAATAACAAAATGCGTGATATACAAGTATTACTTTTCCATGTTCTTAGAAATCAATAAAAGGTTTCTTAAAATTAAAAATAAATGCAAATTTCAAAATATTTGAATCCCAACTACTTTGCCTCTCTTAACATGATTATTCTTCAAACTAAGAAGGATAAAGGCAAATTCATTAACTCTCGGTTTTATTACAATGGCCATTAATATACACAGTTATTTATGCCAAATTGAGAGAGTGAGAGCCAAAAAAAAACAAAAACAAATAATGCACATAGGTTTTGTTGTAGGTTTTATGGGACTCTGTTCACCACTGGAAACAACGTAGGTCACAGGTTTTTCAGCATATAGTCTAAAATCGTATTGGTAATGGCATGAGTCTTGTAAGAAAATATATATATATATATATATATATATATATATATATATATATATATATATATATATATATATATATATATATATATATATATATATATATATATATATATATATATATATATATATATATATATATATATATATATATATATATATATATATATACGAAATTACAAACATATCCTCCTTCAAATCAGCAATTAATCATCTCACCCACACAATCCAGAAAGCGGCCAACATCTTCATCCCTAAAGGCCACATTAAAAAATACGTACCAAACCTCTCCCCCGAAATCACTTCTCTCATAAAACAAAGGAACGCACTAAAACGCCAAAACAACCCCACACAACAACTCACCAAAACACAATTAGAAACCTAAACAATCAAATATCAACCCTAATAAAAACTCACACAACTAACAACTACCAAAACTTCCTCATCAAAAACTTGGACAACACAAACAGCAAAAGAGTCTGGAAAACAATCCACACAATTCACAACGCAAAAAACAACCCTCTTCACACTCACGAAACTCCAACTAATCCCACTACACAAACCCCTTTAACTCCCAAACAACACATCAACCTACTAGCCACACACTTCGCCAAACAAAGTAGCTTACCTACCCACCCACAAAACAGGAAAATAATCAAAAAACTGAAAAAGCTACGCAACAACCAAAACAACTTAAACGCCATCACACCCACAAACACACAAAACACCATTAAAACTATCAAAAACTCTCCAGCAACAGGACCAGACAACATATCAAATATTCACCTAAAACACCTATCCATCCACACAATCACATACATAACCTCCATCTTCAACAAATCCATCCAACTCAACTATATCCCACCCCAATGGAAAAAAGCATTAATCATCCCTAAACTAAAACCTGGCAAAGACCCTTCAAACCCCTCCTCTTACCGCCCAATCTCCTTATTATCCACCATCTCAAAACTTCTTGAAAAACTAATCCTAAATTCTATCCTCCAATTCATCCCACAACAAAAACTTCCAACACGGGTTCAAACCCAACCACTCCACCACCACTGCACTTACCAACATCATCCAACCTATATTAAACGGACTAAACCATAAGCCATATCACAAAACTATATTAATAGCAATTGACATAAACAAAGCCTTCGATACTGTCCCGAAGACATAATCTTATCCATAAAATCCTCCAATCCAACATCCCAACAAACACTAAGAAATGGCTAACCAACTTCCTATCAGGAAGAACCGCCCAAATACAACAAAACGGCCATAAATCACGTACCATCAACATTAAGAAACGGAGTTCCCCAAGGAGCCATACTCTCCCCCACTCTATTCAACCTAAACACAGCAGACCTCCCACAACCCCAAACAACTTTCACCCGCATCACTTCATACGCCGACGACATAACTATAGCCACCACTCACGAAGACCTCACCACCGCAACATCACTCACACAAGACTACCTAACACAACTCCAAACTTGGCTAGTCGAAAACAGGATGACAGCATCCCCAAACAAATCCTCCATAACCCTCCTAACAACAGACAAACACATATCCAACACCCACCCACAAGTCCTACTAAACAACACCCCCATACCCTTCAACAAAACCCCAAAGATCCTCGGCCTAACATTTGACACTCGCCTCACTTTCTCCAAGCACATTCAAAATACCACCTCAGCCGCAAACAGAAAACTCAACATCCTCAAAACAGTGGCCAACACAGACATACACAACAACATACAAACCTCAATTGCAATCTACAAACAATTTATACGCCCCACCATTAACTACGCTTCCCCTGTCTGGCACCCTCTGCTCTCCAACCAAAACTTAACGACACTCCAAATAACGCAAAATAAAGCCCTTCGCACCATCACCGGCTGCACACGCACAACCCCTCAACAACACCTACACAACGAAACCAAATACTACCCATAAGGAATCACCTCGAAATGATAGGCACCCAATTTTACGCAAAAACACGTCTACCCACACACCCATGTCACAATACTCTCCTCCAACCTACCCCACAAAGACTAACACAGCCTCCATCGTCCACCGGCGCCTTTTACAAACAGATCCTAAATCACATCCCCTCCTCCCCCCAATACCACAACAACCAAACATATACACACTCAACTAACACATTCATACATGATCAACAGACCTCCAAACAACATCCTTAAACAGACCCCCCCCCCCCGAAATAAACCCCGACTTCAACAACCTCCCAAGACACTTACAAACCTCACTTGCAGATTGAGATGCGGGCACCACCCAAACCTACAACATTACAAACACAATTCAAAATAAACCAGGCAGCATCTCCCACCTGTACTAGATGCGGAATGGCCCCGGAGACCGTGAAACACTTTCTATTACGCTGTCCTTCCAACTCTCGCCCCAAAATCTTCTGGGGCATCACTTCTTTGAAGGATCTCTGGACGAGACCGACTGCGGCAGGAAGCTTCATTAGCGAAGTGTGGCCGCCTCAACATGGGGTGGTCAGGGGGTGAGAAGGTAAAAAAAAAAAAGGTATATATATATATATATATATATATATATATATATATATATATATATATATATATATATATATATATATATATATATATATATATATATATATATATATATATATATATATATATACCATGGCACAAACGGTAGAGTGATTGACTCATGTGCCTGAAGGCTCAGGATCGATACCATTTGCAGATTGTAGATATAAACGAACTTATACCCAAATAGCCGTCAGGTTAAATGGTCAACACTTTTGAAAAATGTCTTCAATTTGATCTTTTCTTTGGCAGTATGTAAATAAAATTTTGTCGACCATTTGAACAATATCATATTTTAGTTTCCATCGATATTTAGGACTTTTATTATTATTATACGCTTTCATTAACAATTAGGCCTGTTATTATTATTAGCCTTCATTGACATTTAAGCCTATTATTATCAGCAAATGCAAGGCACACGAGCATATGTCCCGCGACCCGTGAGTGGTGGTGTTGGTGATGAGTGAAAGGCTTTCATACATTAGTATAACCAACGTTTTTATATGAAACTAATCAGTACTTACAGAAATAGCATATATACTATTTAGGTCTCTCTCTCTCTCGAAATTTTACATATATATATATATATATATATATATATATATATATATATATATATATATATATATATATATATATATATATATATATATATATATATATATATATATATACTCTACACTTTTCCTACTTTTCATTATCGACCAACTCTCTCTCTCTTACTTCATCTCCTATCCATTCCTATGCTGATGACTCCACCCTTCATTACTCCTTTAGTTTGAAAAAAGCCCCTCCCAACAGTGTTAATAGACGCAAGGAAGGTAGCCTTGGAGCAACTAACCTCTGATCTTTAATGTATTTCATTTTGTGGCAGAGAAAACATGGTAGTTTTCAATGCCTTAAAAACTCAGGTTCTTCATCTCTTTACTTGACACAATCTTACACACAACTCAAACCTTCATCTGTTCTTAATATTTCTGGTGTTTCTTTTCTCGTGATCTATCTTCGAAAGATCACATAACTTCTTTCTAAACAAGCTACTAAGAGGTTGAGTGTTCTGAGGCGCCATCAGAATTTCTTCACGCCATCCCAGTTACTTGCTTTCTATAGGGGTGGTGTTCGCCTCCTGTATGGAGTAGGCTTCACACTTCTGGGGTGGTTCCACTTATACATCTCCTGGAGAAGGTGGAATCTAGGGCTCTTCGTCTCATCAACTCTCCCGCTCTCACTAATTCTCGCCATTCTCTCTCTGCCCGTCGAATTGTTGCGTCACTCTCTCTATACTATCTCTATTAAAACGTCCATTGAGAAGAACTCTTGAGACACACCGTTCTACACATTCACATCCTTTCTATGTTCAACTCTCCGAACCAGACTTTACCGCTATGCTCAATCTTACATGTACTCAATTGGTAAAGTCAGGAACATACTCCCTTTATCCGTTTTCCCAGTTTCCTTTAACTTGTACACTTTCAAACACCGTTTATCGGGAAATGTCAGCCTTTAACGACCAAGAGGCGATGTTTCTCAATTTCGGTGGAAATTAGTAGGCCCACCGGAGGAGATGAAAAAAAAATATAATTAATACAAATAAAAGTAATAAATAATACAGAACAAAAATACGTTTGAAAAAAGTTTGCATAGGAGTAAAATTTTTGAGCTCTTAGGATTCTCTGTAGATCAGCGATTACAACGATGGAAAGTGGCTCCAAAGTATAGTGGTTCGCTTCCGGTCGGTGAGTTCGTTTCAAGCTCAATTTCATTTCCGAGAAATATCAGGTTAGTAAGTATACTCTAAGCTTTGTATTCAATTTGATGTATAGTTGACGGTTAGGTTGTAAATGCATTGTATACATGATGGTTGCGTTAGCAGGGAAAATAACCGCTGAAGGCTACAGTTTATTTTGAATTTTATATAAGTTTTTGCATGGGGTTTATAGGTTTCTCTATAGGTTTTTACATAGGAGATAAAAGGTTTTCCATAGAAAAACCTAAGGTAAATTCCTTATGGATCCTAAGCAAAGTCTGGTAACAAAAATACCATGGTCAATTTTGGTTTTGCTATAGGGTCTTATGGTAACCTATTGGTTTTGTCATAGAACCTTTTTAAAAAATATCTGAGAAAGAAAGAAAGAAGGAGAGAGAGAGAGACGGAAGCGAGCGCGGGCACACACACACACAAAAAAAACTTTAAACATCTTAATACATTTCTACAATAAGTTTTAGAAAAAAGGCACCTTATTAACAAGTCTCGCCATTTTTCTCTTTAAAACATAGAAAAAAAAAGATGAATTTCATAAACCAATTTAATTTCGCTTTTTTTAAAATTGAAAATGAATTGCATAAAATTAACTGATTAAAACAGCAAAAATTACTTCTTAAAGACGAAAATTTTGTCATATTTCATTATTAAATTATTAAATCTGCAGATTTTAAATAAGTTCTTTAAAAAATTTACATCACAAAAGTTTTTAATAGAAATAAGCACTATGCATGCAAAGTACCTGAAGCAACAGGTACATATATATAGAAAAACAAAAAAAAATTTTATTTTTTTTTACCATACTTATTTCTACATCCCCATCAGGCCTTATTGAAAGTGGCTTCAGTGATATATAATCATTATACAATGAAAGTTCATTTTGGAATTTATGCCTCGTTATTGTGTAAGAACAAGACACACATCCTGTTTTAAAAGCTGTTCCTGGAATTAAATAAAAATAATAATAAATTCTAAATAATATGGTTAACAAAAAATGTAACTGTAAAAAAAAGTTAAAGATTAAAGGTTCTGAAAGTAAAAATAAAGTAACATGAAAAAAAAAAAAAAAGGTACAAAAATAAACGAGATAATTTTATTTAAGGGATAATGAATGAACGTTGTGCCATATCTGAAGTTAATGAACATACAGAAGGAAACTATTTGTTCACAAACCTATATTATTATTTTATTGGCGAAAATATATTTAGTGTTTTTTCCTACTTTAAATTTCATCAATACTCGGTACAAGTGTACAAAAAAATAATAATCATTGGACTTATTTTAATTTACTTTGAACATAAAAATTACAGTTACGAAACTTTGGAATAGAAGATGGTGTGGTTATGAAACAATCGTGTACAAAACTTTTACAACAAAATTAAATCGTAACTTTTTAAATATCAATCATGAATAAATTTCTATCAAAATAAAATATCTTTGATGAAATGAAACTTAACTAATTAATCATATAAATAGCGTTGAATCCGATTTCTATTAAAAATAAACTTTTCATTTACCAATAAACAAAAATACCAACCAACCATGAAGTTCAATAACATTTTTGGATCCAGCTTTAAAGTGTAGTCCATCTACATTTTGGGTAACAACACAGCTCACTTTACCTCTGCTCTCCCAGTCAGCAATTATTTTGTGACTTAGATTTGGAAGAAAAGAAGAAAAACGAGGCCAACCAATAAAATTTCTTGCCCAGTACCTTTGTCGAACTTTTGAAGATTGCATAAAATCCTAAGGAACAATTGGGGAAGATTTAAAAATTTTAAGCATGAAATAATAATTTAAAACTTATTTCAAATTTTACAACTCAGGACTTAAAGATCTTATATAGAATACAACTGTGATGGCTACTGAGCCATCTACGTTGGTAACACTGTGAGCCAACTCCGCGTGAGCACCAGCGAGCATAGGGAAGTATCACCGTGTAATGGAAAAATTTAACTAATCCTTCCTATTCTAACATTAGAGAACACACCGTAAAACATCAACACCAGCTGAACCCATCTAACTTCAAAATAATAGCACAAACCAACCACTCATTAGATTTACATATTTTAGAATCATTTTACATAACTACTCTCAAACCATCTTTAAATACCGACAGTAGTACAATAGGAACTTTAATAATGTAATTTCACACTCCTTAATTAAAATATTTGACTTCTTAGGTAAGATACTCTTTCTTGTTTTTTTTTTAAATAACAATTTATCCCCACTATTAGTACCCATATGTTTTAACAGTGGTTTAAGTGTTTTTATATAAATAAAATTTTCAAATATATTGCACATTATTTTTATTATTTATTTTATTCCGTTTGATAGATATTAAAAGTAATTTTATATTAATAACACTATGTCGTATTAGATATTGAAAATGAGAAATTTAATTCTCAAAATGTTGACAATAAAATGTTCCATAGAGCAGTGGTTCTTCTATTCCTGATACAGTGGAACTCCAATATTCGTCATTAATCCGTTCCCGAGGGGATGATGAATATCGAAAAAGACGAATATCGAACAATTTTTTCCCATAGGAGTTAACTAAAAATTAATTAATTCGTTCCCAGCCTCGAATTTTACCTATCTATTCTTTAACAAAAAAAATTTCATTCTAGAATCGATCTCCGAAATCATTTCAAACACTGTACAATTTAACTACAGTACATATTAACCAGAGTACTGCCATAAATAATACGTAATACGCACTGTGTAGGCCTACATAAATGCTAAACACAAATAAAATTTTAAAAAGAAATTTACTTTTTGGATGAGAAAAACAATGATTGTTATTTTTAAGGTTATAGGTTATTATTGGTTGGAAGGTGAGTCGCTTTCCATTACGAATGTAGACTTTTCGACGAATATCGAAAAAAAAATTTGACGGAAAAACAGGATGAATATCGAAAAAGACGAATACTGGCGCGGATGAATATTGGAGTTCCACTATATATATATATATATATATATATATATATATATATATATATATATATATATATATATATATATATATATATATATATATATATATATATATATATATATTTTTTTTTTTTTTTTTTTTTTTTTTTTTTTCCTCTTGCAAACTAGATAAATCTAATTACATTTAATAATTATTTTCATGATCAAACATTTAACAAAATATAAAATTCAATCTGAAATTTACCAAATAAGTACATATCCTTTTGCCTTTTGTCAAAGCTACACCATCATATTTAAAATCTTCTATACACTTTAAAGCATTATGTAAACCAAAAGAAAAAAAAAGAGCCTCGAAATATACTCATGTGAAATTATATCCTTAGTATAATCTTAAAACAATCTCTTCCTAACTATTCCAATTTAGTTTAAATTTCAAACCTTAAATCTAAATACATCATTAAATACTAACCTTTATTTGTACTGGTCTTTTATTGCTAGTTGAATATAAGCCAACATCCTCTGATCTATAGTCTGGGATTCCACTCTCTGTCGATATACCAGCACCACTTAAAATAAGAATTCGTTGGTGACATTTGACAAACTTTTGTACTACTTCTAAAGCTTCTTGAGAGCATGGCAAATGCTTAGGAACAAAATTAAAACTAGAACTAAAGTATCTGCTGATATACATACAATTGTTTAGATACATCATCCTTGAAATTTTTTAACTTTTTCAAGAACAGAAAATAAATATACTATCAAAAACTAACAAGATTCTTCAAATTTCTCTACAAGACCCTGAAATATAGTTCTTTTAAATATTAAAATGTAGGTATTTATTCTAATTACTGTACTAAAATGAGAGTTGCCTAATTAGGTTTACAGATGCTTTGTGTTCAACATTTCAATAAAAGAAATTTTTATATATAAATTTCCAAAGATATTTGGGATATAGTAAAAAATTATATCTTGATCTTTTAATATTATTGATATTTTGAAAGTGAAATCACTTAAAATCAATCAATAATTGGCTGGAAATAAAAATTTTGAATTAATACTCTTTAGTTATTCAAGAGATTTTGTTCTGTTAAAAAGTGTGTGAAATTTTAATTAAAGATTTACATACAATTTGTTTGACAGATTGGAGTATTCCTCCATTTTTGCAGAATTTTAAATTAATAACTGTCAATAATTAGTGAAAAATGTAAAATTTATAATTAGACCACAGGACTTCTCAAACTTTTTTCATAGCAACCACCTCTCATCAAGTAAATTTTTTCCTAACACCCTTTTATAATTACCATAAGAATAAAAAAATAAAATCAAATACTTTGGATTCAAAACTTCTCTTGATCCCTACAATGAGAAGCTCTGATCTATAATGTGAAATTACAAAAATATTTTTCTACTACATGAAACATGCATGTATATATCATATCAGTTTGTATCTTACAAACTACTGCATTTTAAATATATATTTGAGTTACAAAGTTACATTAAAACAAATATACTTTTTGTTCAAAATAGAGCAATAAAATTTATATATTTAAGTTCTTTCAATATTGAAAATTATGGCAGCTATGATTCATCAATTTTGGGTAAATTTTGTGATTTTTGTTCTTGTTGAAGACATATATCATTGGTAAAATATATAGATATTTGCTGTGTGAATAAATGGCACTTATTTTTTTACTTTATTTTATTCTTTTTATTGCATTTACTGTGTTCTCTGCAAAAATGGTGAAAATCGGTTAACAGGCCACGTCACTAAAGAATTACCAAAATTAAATAAACCTATAAAAAGTTTAAATATTGAATATTTCATCCTAATATATTTATGAATTTCGGTTAACAGGCCACGTCATTAAAGAATTACCAAAATTAAATAAACCTATAAAAAAAGTTTAAATATTAAATATTTCATCCTAATATATTTATGAATTTAAGTTATTTAACCCAAACTTTGGAGGAAGCATCACCATATATATTTATATTGTTTTTAATCAGTAATCTTGGATAGTAACCGAACAGTCTCCAGAGTTCAGGTCCAACACTTTACCGAGGAGACACGGTTCATGATAATTATTTACTTGAAGGAGTGTAATGGTCGTCAGGCAACACTGGCCTATTGAGCAGATAATTATTTATATGGCATCCATAGACTTTAACTATGACCTTACCTTGATGAGAAAGGTCTCTCTACTCTCAATGAAAAGTCTTGACCACTTTAACTATGATGGCGTCAGACCTTAGATTTTATCACGAAATGACATGGGTTAAATATATTTTATTCCTGTTCGACCGTGTCAACAATTACTTAAAAGATAAACAATAAGCATGAAATTTTAAAAATAATCAAGTAACTTGTCATGCTATTATTATGCAATATTAAATATATGGGGACTAGTTTTAAACTAGGCATCTTTCGGCAGAGGAATGTTTCTTTATACCCTATATGCCTAATGTAAGGTAAGCTCATCGCTTAGGACGGTACTACATCTTTCCCATTATATATATATATATATATATATATATATATATATATATATATATATATATATATATATATATATATATATATATATATATATATATACACGTAAGCTAGTCAAAAAGTAACTAAACTTTCGAAATTGCACACGTATCGTACATTTGATGTTCGTGATTGACGAATTTCGGATTCGTTATGTTTGTTGCAAAGGAATAAAAATGTGCAAGTCTTTGATCTCTGATCCCGAAATGTGATTTTCGTGCATTTGCAGCAGGAATGTCCTAATTTGATCAAAGGGGAAATACTATTAGTAATTAATCCATTTACTAATTTGATTTATATTGGAAAATTTTGTATTGTAATGTGTAAATAAAATTTTAAAAAATTTCAGCTAAAACTAAGAAAAATCCTTAAAATGCGACTCTTAACATTTGAATTAACTTTGTTTTGGTCCTCGAGGACTTATACTTACGATCTTTTTTCCCTATCCAAAAATGTATGGTTGGTTTAGAACTATATTTTTGACGTATAACTTAACCTTATCGTCGTTTGATGAGTATTTAACATAGGCTTTTTGTATAAATTATTTAGCCTTATATATAGTCGGAAAATATTAATTTTTTTTATCTCTGTTTAAGAAATTAGATCCAGCTTGCCTTTGACAGACCAAGCTTGATCCATATTGTTGTTTTAAAATTGACATTAGATTATTGATCAAGCTGAATTAGGAAATTTATTAATAATTGTAGAACTGATTTGACATTACTCGACTTTTATCGGTTTAACAGGACCATTTGAGGGTTCTTGCTTTTTGGGTTGAAGAGCTATATCCTACTTAGGCTAGATTCCCGCTTTTTAAGAAATATTTAAGTTAATAGCTTTCATTGAAACCTTCCATTCTAGCACAACTAATCTTGGAAATAGAAAAATAATCCCTAAGTTTAACTTCATAATTTACCAGTTGCAAAATATTTTAGATAGTGACTTTATTGTATTATATTTTTTACTAACTGTATTTAATTTTTAGACGATATCTTTCTTGACTAGGATTAATTCTTAGGAGTAGTAACAGAACTACATTAAAGCTTTTCTGGTGTTTCAGGGTAATATATAATTCCAAACAATACATTTACTGAAACACTGAGAATTCTAATATATATATATATATATATATATATATATATATATATATATATATATATATATATATATATATATATATATATATATATATATATATATATATATATATATATATATATATATATATATATATATATATATATATATATATATATATATATATATATATATATATATATATATATATATATATATATATATATATATATATATATATATATATATATATATATATATATATATATATATATATATATATATATATAATATATATAAATATATATATATATAATATATATATATATATATATATAAAAATTTAAAATAAAAATTTTACATGGGAAATAATTTATTTCACTTAAAATTTAATAAGGCAAATTTTTTTTTTTAAATATTAAAAGTAAAATTTTAAAAAAAAATCACACCCAAAGCTCCTTATATTTTCTACAAATTTTCATCCTAATTCCCTTTTTCATTTCTAATTTAAATATATTCCAAATATTCATTTAAAAATCAAAAAAGTGAGAAAGAAATATTAGAAAGAATGTTCTTATTTGAGTTTTACACTAATTGTAAATTTTATGAAGTCTTTTAAGAGTGTTTCCGTTTTATTATGTTTAGTTTCTCATCCTTCGGGGAAAAAAATGATTTTTTTTTTAACAATCCTGGCCAAGAATATGAAATCAGAGTTGAACAAAACATATTGTTAAGAATTAAATGAACATTAAAACACAAGATAAAGAAAATTATCAACATAAAAAAATCCTTAAATTAAAGAAAATTTGTACTTTTACATGATAGACATGAGTGATTTATTTTAGTGAAATTCACTGATTTTAAGAAGGCAGATCAGCACGACTGATAGTATCATTTGAAAAGGCATAATTTTCTGTTGTTTGGGTACCTAGCGTGTCACAAAGAAATAAAATATATAAAAATTAAAAGTTATTTACAAACGCCGTACAAATTGTATCACTAAAAATTGACCAAAACAAGTGTATTCAATGTACAGATATGAAAAATGAAAATTTTAAAGAAATTTTACATAAGAAGTCTTTACTTTCAAATCAAACTAGGGCATACCAAGCAAAAAAAAAAAAAAAAATGAAAAGTAGACAAATTTTGCAAAGCTGAGCTGTTTCTCTTTAATATTAAAACAGTTAACACAAGTGTTTGAAATTCATGTTAAGAAATGTTAAAAAATAATTTTCACATTCATATATCTTTATGAAAAGGTGGTGCGGATCATGTAACTGACATTTTCACTTCAATCAAAAAAGTTAAAAAAAAAAAACGATTAAACTTGACCAAAAATATTTCAGATCGCTAGCTACATTCGATTTATACTTTAGACATACAAACGAAAAAGAATGATGTAATTTATTTATTTATTTTATTAAATATCTGCACTAATAGACTTTTTCTTAAAGATCTTACAATAAAAAAAAAAATGTCACTAAACGGTCAAATACTCTATTTAAAATTAAAAGAAAGAAAAGTATAGTAAACAAAGAGGCTAAATAGAAAAAAAATAATTTCATTTGATTAAGTTTGGGAAACAAGTTTTAACAATTTAATAAAAACACTTACCCGTCAACTGTAATGGTTTAACTTTGTTCATAACGATATGAAATATGACATGAGCCACAGCAAACAAAAGACAGAAAATACCAATGTAACGAAAGGTCAATCTTCCACCAACGTTTGTAAACAAAACGCCACCAATAAAACTTCCTGAGGCAACACCTTTATATATATATATATATATATATATATATATATATATATATATATATATATATATATATATATATATATATATATATATATATATATATATATATATATATATATATATATATATATATATATATATATATATATATATATATATATATATATATATACTTTTAGGAACACTAACTCTCTCGTATTCCGATTTATGTTAAACGTAAATTTAAAACCACTTTTAATAAAATAATAATTTATGAAACACTAAAACAGGAATATCAGTTGAAGTAAAAAAAAACATAACAAAAGAGAAGGTTAAAACAACTGTCACAATTACGGAAGACTGTGACTCGCTTCCCTATTCAGACACTACTCTTCCTGTTTTAGTGTTTTATCTTTTATTATTTTATTAAAAGTGGTTTTATTCCTGTTTTAGTGTTTTATCTTTTATTAAAAGTGGTTTTAAATTTACGTTTAATATATATAATATATATATATATATATATATATATATATATATATATATATATATATATATATATATATATATATATATATATATATATATATATATATATATATATATATATATATATATATATATATATATATATATATATATATATATATATATATATATATATATATATATATAAGCATATATCTAATTTAAATAAATTAAAAAAAAAAAAAACAGCTATGTAAAAGTTGCCAACTAATTTCATCCTTTCAATTTTATACAGATCCAATATAACTTTTGAGTTATTAACTTAACTGTACAAATTTTGAAACTAATAAAATTTATTGAAGACGACTAACAGTCAGAAAATTTCTTAATAATCCATTCTACTTTTACAGATCTGCTGCAATCGATTTTTCCATTAACAACTTCCACACTTTAATAGATTGGTTAAAGAGGATAAAGGAAAACAATTAAGAATTTCAAATCCAACTCTTCAATGGTTCTTCATTGAAAATAAGAAAAAGATATTTAAAAATATTGGACTTGACAATTCATTTCTTTAGCGAATAAACTTATCATATACTTTGTCAAAATTATTGTTATTATTAAAGAAAATCTTTATGGTAAATATTAATTTTATTTATTTTTATGGCTCATCTGATTCAAAATGCAGTGAAAACACAACTAACAAAACCGAATCGAAATTTCACATTAAATATAATATACTTTATTAACGGTCTAAATTCCTCACCAATCCCTTCAAATGTAGCTCCAAATATTCCCTGAACTGTTGCTTCTCCTCCAGAAGGTGCGACTATGCTTGCATAAGACGTCATAGCAGAATAAAATATTCCAAATGAAAATCCATTGGGCAGTTCAAGAGGGAGGAAGAGCCATGGGTTAACAACCAAAGATAAGAGAATGAGTCGAATTCCAAATACGAAGAAAATCACTGACATTGAATTAACGTGACCTAAGAGTTAAAAATAATACATTTATTATTCAGCAAATATCAATGTAATTAGAGTGAGCTCGCGACTTATTGCGCACATTTTCACTCCGTCTTACACATATGAAAATGAGTTGCCACTCTAATTTACACACCACAAACACTTACACCTTACACTTCCCTTTGTTTAATATATATATATATATATATATATATATATATATATATATATTATATATATATATATATATATATATATATATATATATATATATATATATATATATATATATATATATATATATATATATATATAATATATATATATATAAAAATAAAAATAACCTCGAAGAAGCCAACAGGGTCAGTTCCCAAGTACGGCTCCTTAGCTATCCCAGCCACCATCCATCACCACTTGGGGAGTTTACGGCCTTCGGAAGGGGTTAGAGTCGTCAAAGAATTACAGGTATGTTCTGTACACGATCTTCTTTCTTCATCAATTTCTAAAACAATCTCTGTCTTTGCTCCAATTTCCACTTTGTTGAACGTGGCCTTTCTTCTTCTAGACCTCACCTGTTATTCTTGACTGAAGCTCAAGTGTTTGAGTGCTCCAAGAGCAAAAATACTCTATTCCCTCTAACTGTCTCTATTTTCAATGATGTGAACTGTTATCGTGTTTCTAACTTGGCGTTTTCTAAATTCTCCACTCAGTGGTTTAGGTTCTCTTGCCAATCCACAATACATTCATCGGTTCTGTCTATTTTCCCCCTAATTCTACTGACTAACGTAAATTCTTCGACACTCGAAACTCTAAGACAGAACACATTTTCTCATCATTTTAAGTGATTTCAATGTTCACTCGTCAATGGCTTTCCTCTAAGTCTCAAGATACAGCTAACACGCCTGCCATCTCTAACAAAATAACCTTGAACAGATGGTGAAGCTCTTTACCAGTATAACTGAACGTATTGGAGATACACAGGAAATACTTAATATTTTCTTAACTTCTAACCTTTCTCCTTATTCAGTTAAACTTTTTCATTTTCAGGGTTCCTCCGATCACCGTCTTATCTCTTTCTTCTTCCAGTCTTCCGCAGGAAAACAACCCGCTTACGTCGAGGAAATATTTTCGACACTTCGGTGATGCTAATTGGTTGGACCTGGGGTCGTACAACTTTGATTTTCCTTGGATTTCTACTTTGGTAGGAGGTTTTCTCGTAATGTGCAGAGCACGTAACCGAGGTTGTTTTCTCTGGCATCAAGACGTACATTCTAGAGATTTACCGATAGTATCGGTATCGGTTAATATGGCCGACACTTGGCCGATACTCCGATACTTTGAATTCGACCAATAAGTAATGTCTTTACCTTAAAGGAGTATATTATGTCATGTTTGAATAATAGCGTTTTTTATATTTTGTCTTTTCCGCTGATTAATTGAGGTCTCTTCTTTCATTATTTTTATTCTTTATATTGTAGCTAGTTAAAGAATCTTCTTATAAATTGTAATCATGTTAAAACATAAAAGCGAGTAGCTAAACTTTGTTAATACTTCCTGGAAAATGGAAATGGAATATTTTTTGAATAAACACAAACATAAAAAAGTTATCAGTATTATATTTGCATTTATTATTCCTAAAAGATAATATTTTAATTTATAAAATATACTTGGGCACAACCAAATATGAAGAACGTGACTAAGTATTGGTTGTACATTGAATGCAATCCTCAGTTGCCTAGCAGTACACAAATCTTATTACTGTGTATTTCTTATAATAATTAAAGTATCGGCATCGGCACCTAAAAAAATAAAGTATCGGTATCGGCCTCTTTACTGGTATCGGTACATCTCTAGTACATTCCATAATCTTTTCTATTAAACTAAGACTAATAAAATTTGCTTTAACTGCTTGTTCTCGTGTTATTCACCACAGGGACTCTGCTTTCAGTTATTGCCGTCACCACCATGCTCCAGAAATTCATACAATCGGAATCATAAAAAATCTCAATTTTTCTGATCTTTACTTAGATTGCCAGAACCATCTTCGTAAGGAACGCTCAACTGGTGACCTACTTTCTCTTCTCTCGTACTCTTGGTCCTCTGCTCTTTTTCATCTCGGTGAAACTTATGCTGTGGCGTTAGACATATAGGAAGCTTTCGATAGTCTAACGCAATTCTTTGATTTCTATACTTCCCTCTTTAAATATATATATATATCCTTCTTTTTGATTTCCTTTCCGGTTGTTCTATAGCAGCTGTTGTAGACGGCTACCGTTCATCTAATCTATCAATAGTGCTGTTCCTCAGTGTTCTGTTCTATCGCAAACTTTTTCTACGTTTCAATAATGATCACTTATCTGTCATTTCGTCTACTATCCAATTTTATGCTGACAACTCTAACCTTTATTACCACTTTCAGTTTGAAATACGATCGCTCAACAGAAAATTGTTAATGCTAGGAAGGTGGCTTTTGATAAACTAACCTCCGATCTTTCTCGTATCTCTTGATAGGGCAAAGAGAACATGGTTTTTATCAATGCTTCAAAAGCACATTTCCTTCATCCATGTATAGACATATAATCTTTTATACAACTATAACTTCTTCAAAAATACGCAATTCGAACCTTCTTCTGCTCTTAATGCTAATTGTTTCTTTTTCTCGTGATCTTTCTTGGAAAGATCACATCTCTCTATCTAAATAAGCTTCTAAGAGGATAGGTGTTCTAAGGTGCCTTGAAAACTACTTACTACTCCAGTTGTTGGTTTTGTATAGGGGAGTTCTTTTCCCTTGTACAGAATATGCATCACATATTTAGGGTATTATCACACATATCGCACTGCTTGATAAGGTGGAGTCTAGGGTTCTTAGTCCTGTCAACTCTCTTACTCTCACTAACTCTTTCCAATCTCTTTTTATACGTCGTACTGTTTCAATATTCTCTTTATCATTATTACAATAGACAATGTCTCTCTCAACTCATTAGTCGAATGCCTCCTCCTCTGAGGAGAGCTCATACTACTTCTTTCCACACAGTTCCATTCATTCTCCGTCCTACTCTGATCCCAGACTTAATTTCTATGCTCATTCTTATATGTACTTTGCAGGTAACATCTGGAATACGATCCTTAATCTATTTTCCTATTTTTCCAAATTCCTTTGACATGCACACTTTCAAACGCCGTTTATCATAGCACATCAGCTTTTGTTTTGACCCCATTATCAGTTTTTTCCTAACTCCAGTGGAATTTACTAGGCTATAATTCTTCATTCAACAAAAGTGCCAAAATTGCTATTTAAAAAAAAAAAAAAAAAAAAAAAAAAAAAAAAAAAAAAAAAAAAAAAAAAAAAACCTCACCCATTTTTTTAATAACATAACCAGATAGAAAAAAGAAAGGAATTTCACCAGCAAAGGAAGACATTCCAAGAATCAATCCTTGTAGTAATACCAAGTACTCAAAATTACAGTCCCAAGCATTGATAGTTTCTTCAACCATAATAAGCTACGAACAAAAAATTCAGGTAGCATTACCATTTGAAAAGAAATTTATAATTCAGTAATTAAAAGAAAAATATAATTGAATTAACTCACCTGATACGTCCACATAATTCCAGTTGCTGTGCCGAACAGATAACAGCAAAGAACAAACATAACAATTCTTGCATTTGAACAAAGTTTTTTGATAGATCCAAAATTCAATTTTGAATTATCATCATCACTCACCTATATATATATATATATATATATATATATATATATATATATATATATATATATATATATATATATATATATATATATATATATATATATATATATATATATATATATATATATATATATATATGCCACAACTCGATCAAGCAAAGAAAAACCTTTAAAAACTTCCCAACCCGGTACTCCCAATTATAAGGAGGTACATCAAAACCAACCAAATTCAATACCTGGATGAAAAACAAAAATTTCCATAAACAAAACACCCAAACATGTTTGGCACAATGCTTCAAAGTTTCAATGTTAACGTAACGAAAATGTGGTAAAGTTAAACTACAAAATTACTCCTTTGTTGTACAAGATGCAAGCCAAAGCTTTCACTGGTCGAACAGTCAAGCTAATGTACGCCCTTATGTAGTTTATTATAAAAATGAGAATACAAATTGTCTTAACCATAAAAGTTTTTGCTTTATCAGTGGTTTATTGATCCATTCAGTAGCTGCAGTTCATGCATTTCTTACAAACTTTTGTCTGCTATACTGCTATAGAGGATATTCTTCCTAAATGCACTAAAGTTCATTACTTCTCAGATGGTTGTGTTGGTCAATACAAAAATAAGTACAACTTCATAAATCTGTGCTATAATTTTTTAGACTTTGGAATGAATTGTGAATAGAATTTTTTTAGTACCAGTCATGGCAAGAATGTCTGTGATGGCATTGGAAATGAGGTTAAAAGGGCTGAAGCTAAGGAGAGTCTTCAGAGGGTTTGGAATTCACCAATTATAACACCATAAGAATTTTTTTAATTTTCTGAAAATTATTTTGATGAAATTCAATTCTTTTAGATTCCATCCGATGACATATCAAAAATTGAAGAGCATTTGTAATCCAGATTTGAGATCGCTCTAACCTTAGAAGGTACACAAGGATTCCATAAAATTATTCCCAACAGTTTAATGACTGTCAAAGCATTGAGAACATCACAGTCAATGGATACACTGTCCACCAAATTTCAGATGATTTATTATTAATTTATTTAATCACTTTCATTGACTATAATATTGGGCAATATGTTCTCTGTACCTATGAAAATATTCCTTACATAGGGCTTATTGAAGAAATCTCAGATGAACATCAAGACTGTAAAATTAACTTCATGTACCAGGTTGCAAAAAATATCTCTTTTTTTTTTTTTTTTTTTTTGTCTAATAAGAAAGGATACATGATGGGTATTGATGAAGAACATTTTGAGTGTGCTGAATGGCCCAAAATTGAATGCGGGGGGTCTCAATCACATATTCATTTGACCCAAAAGAATCAGCAAAATTCCCTTCTAACATGCTACATGTATAGTACAGCATACACTATGTAAGTTATTTGCTAAAAGTGCTAAAAAGATAAAAATATAGACCTATTTAACCTTGTATATTGAACATACCAAATAAAATATACAAAATGAATGATGCATCTTCAAAAACTAGATTAGTAATGCTTTTTATGGAAAATGAAATTTTATCATATCCATGTACTTTGGGGCTCTCCCTTCCATAATTAAAAATTTAAACCAACCACTGTAACTTTTTAATATTGTTCATTTTCAAAATATTTTCTAACTCAATTTTAAAGATTCAAATACTCTCTTTTACATGGTATTTTTTTCAACCTTCTAGGCAAATTAAGGGCTGAGATGAGTTTAAAATTGGGGGGGAATGCCAAAACCCCCAAACTTTGCTTCTAATTAAGATATTGAAAAACGGATTTCAGCCAAAACTACACACACACCAATTTTCAACAAAATCTGAGAGGGTGTGGTTCCAAATTTCAAAATTTTTGCCCGATTTGTCAGAGAATACACCTATTCTTCATTACCAGTTCATTGAAGTGATTATCGATCTTACTGAATGCGTATGTGCAGAGACTGCCACTGAATAAAGACAGTTAAGTGTTCTGATGAGAGAAGAGGCGAGTGGACCAGACTGTATTGACCGCGGTATCAACCTGTTTCCGGAGTGTGCTGCACGGGATGCTGGTGTGACTGGCTTGATGACGCGCTTCTCTCTATAAACGTAGAACGAACTTGAATGAGCAATGTAACTAAAGGAAGATAATGTACCTGGACGAACAGACAATGAATTGGTATAATTGTGTATATACAGTAATGTTTTTTAAAATTATTTTAGATTGATAAAATTATATAAAATGTTATTAATAACGTTAGTGTTTTATAGCCCTCAGTAGCGTTTAGACCTTCCCACGATGAATCCATACTTGCCGGGCCCTTAAGTACTGGTCAGGTAATATATATATATATATATATATATATATATATATATATATATATATATATATATATATATATATATATATATATATATATATATATATATATATATATATATATATATATATATATATATATATATATATATATATATATATATATATATATCCTCCGGTGGGCAAAGGCTGGAGGACTACCAAATTCCACAGTTGTTGGAAAAAAACCTAACTTAGCCGTTGGAGGCAGACATGTTCAGATACACGGCGTTTGAAAGTATGCAAAGTAAAGGAAGTTGGGAAAACAGATAAAAGGAGTGTGTTACAGACTTTACCAGTAGAGTATATGTAAGATTGAGCATTGCGGTTAAGTCTGGAGTCAGAGAGTTGGACAGAGAAAGGATGATATATATATATATATATATATATATATATATATATATATATATATATATATATATATATATATATATATATATATATATATATATATATATATATATATATATATATATATAGGGATGGAGTGAAGTATCGGTATCGGTATCGGCAAGTATCGGCATATTTTCCGATACCGGTATCGGCCTTTTCAGTATCTGTATCGGTATCGGCAAAAAATTTGTATAGGAGTAAAGTATCGGTATCGGTAGTGGTATCGGTAGTAGTATCGGCAAGTATCGGCATATTTTCAGGTATCGGTATCGGGTATCGGCTTCGGGGAATTTTTAGGTATCGGTATCGGTAAAAATTTTGGTATCGCTCCATCCCTAATATATATATATATATATATATATATATATATATATATATATATATATATATATATATATATATATATATATATATATATATATATATATATATATATATATATATATATATATATATATATATATATATATATATATATATATATATATATACAATGTACCTGAAGCCATAGCGCTACTACGAAATCGACTGATGAAATGCAAATGGCAAGAACGAAAATTGCTGTGTAGTTCTTGTCGTTCAAATCATTAGATGTTATATCAACTAAAAAACCAGTTGAAATTATTAAAGTACCAGATGCAATTGATCCAAATAAACGCTGCTTCCCAAAATTTTCAATTTTAGCTCCTGTAAGAGAAAAAAAATTATTGCTATCATGACATTCAAGCAATACATATTAAGAATTTAAATATTATTTAAATAGCTATGTGTATCTGCGTCATTGCAAAGAATTCGGAGCAAAAGTAATTTAGTTAAATGCCCAGGCTAAGAATATGGGTCAAAAACAAACACCAACCCCAACCAATATATGTTTTTTTTTTTTTTTTACAGTTCGCCACCACTGACGGGCAGAGCCCTTTTCAAGGAGGTGGCATATATACAAAAGGAAAAAAAGGAAAACAGACCCAGACCCAAACCTAACGCACATTCCTCATTTGGGCACAGACGGAAGCCTTGAAGAGAGGAAGATTAAATACATGAGGAAAAATAGAAGATGGTAGAGAGTTCCACAGAACAAAGGTGGTTGGAAAGAAGGAGGCACCACAACGGGCAAGCCTGAGGTTTCCAGCATTCACACAAAATTTGTGCAAAAGCAGGGCACCCCTTGTGCAACGAGGACGACGTAATGGTGGAGGAATGCGAGAGGCTAATTCCCTACATCATCAATTAATAAATCATAATTCTATTTCAACTGGATTTGTGGATTGTACATAATAACGTCAATTAGTAAATCATAATTCTAATTCAAAAGTTTACTCGACAGTTTTTGATAGTTGCAACAATGCCATTGTGAAGTTTCATCATTTATTAATAAAGATTATGAACATTTAAGTAATATCAGATGGAGAAAAAAAATTAATTCACTTTTCCCATTCTAAATCATAATTCATTTCTACTCATAGTTTTCGTACATCTGAACCTTTGTAAAAAGATTAAATATACAGTATATACTGCACTAACCGATTAATAAATTAATATATAAAAATAATTTTAAAAGTTATTAGTATCTATTCACAACCATATTAAAGGCATTTTACAACATTTTTAATTTATATTCTTGATTGTGCAAAAGTTTCAGAGAAATTTGACATAAGAACATAAGAAAAATAGAGACAGGTAAAAGTCATACGGGCCTATCGAGACTGTCCCAGTAAAAACAAATAATAATAATAATAATAATTCTAATACAAATACATGCAACAAAGACTAGGTCTATCCTATCCCTAGTTAACAATTCCTTCATGCAAAGTAAGATAAAAATAAAACTAAGCACCAACATATATTTAGTAAATCTAACGAATTACACATAAACATGCAATGAACCAACACCCACTACAAAACTGCCAGTTTGGCTTAGTCACCAGCTGATCTAAAATTCATAGGCTTAGTCACAAGCTGGTCTAAAAATTCATATATATATCCGCAAATTTGGCTTACTCAAGTTATACTATACGATGACTAAACCATAGTTCCTAAACTATCAAACAAAATTTTTAATTCATAAATAAAAATAAAAAAGTACCTAACTATCAAACAAAATTTTTGATTAATAAATAAAAATAAAAAGATTTCGATAAAAAATTAAAAAGGTAAAATTAGTGCTAAAATTCAATTTTGTTAATATCTATATATATAAATATTTTTTTTCAATGCTGCAATGAGAGTCGAGACATTTTTATTGACTCCTATTCCAATTTCATCATCACCAAACTTCACACACTTGGTTCTAACAGTTAAAATTTGACAATACCTAAGAGTTTGAAGCATATCGTATCGGACATAACAACATTGATAGAAAATGCTGACCACATTATACTAGAGAGTAACAGAAAAATCCAGAAAGAATTGGTTCTTAACATTTCCGAGTAATTAATTGAAGAACTCTCATCAGCTTTCCCTAAGGTATCCATCATAGATTTGATGTCGCAATTTACTGTACAATTTTCTTTTACTGAAGGGTTACAAAATGGTTTTGACGCCAGGTTCTAAAAATAAGATAAACCAAATTAATTTTAATATTAATGACTTACTAATTTTAATAGGTGCCCTTCTTCCCTTCCAATTAAGAAGTAACTTATATTTTAAATTTTATTTAAAAAGACAAAACTTAATATATATTTAACAGTTTCAAATGAAACGTATATGATACAGGATATACATAATGTAAGAGTTGAGAAAAAATACAATGTATTTTTGGTCAATATATTACTTCAGTATAAATAAAAAGTATATTTTCGGTACACTAAATCGTGTTTAACCCTAAATCAATATTTTTAAAAAACAATAAAAACCATGTAAAAAGTGACATTTTAAAACCATACATTAAAGAACATATAAAGCAACAAAATCTTACTTCTTTTTCACCAAATGATATTGATGATAAAGGGAAAAACAATTCATAAGAATTATTTATTAAATGACTTAAGTTTGTTTGAACAAAAAAAGTGAAGTTGGAATCACTCTCGGCGCACTTCGGTAAAGATACATTTGACAGCCTGCAATACTCCTTAACAGTAATAAAATCAAGTTGACAGGTCACCTAAAAGGAAAAGACAATTTTTAGGTTCTTTAATAATTTAAATTTATTCATTTATTTATTTTTTTTTTTGGTATTTGTGTTTTCTTTAATAAACTATTCAAATTGATTTATTTTTAATTGATGTTTGTGTTATCTTTAATTAAAGGTAATATTTTTTATTTTTTTAAAATTTTTAAATATACCGAAGTAAACCAGAATACAGGTTAAGAAAAAAAGGTATTATGGTTCTAATAAGAAGTAACATTTATTTGAAAGAATGAAAAGAGTTTAAATAATTTGAATAAGAATTTTGTTTAATTAGAACTATTTAATTAAGAAACTAGTCCTGTCAAATAAATAATAATAAAAAAGAAATATGAATCATAAGGAATACAATTATATTTAGAGAAATAAATTTAAGAATAACTTACCTCACAACTGGCAATAACGTTTGTTTTCAATTTCGTCAACTTGAAACACTTTTCCTTATGAGAGAAAAAATGTCTTAAATAACTGTGAGAAGAAGAACAATCAAAAAGAATTTGGGTTCCAATAGCATTTTGTCTCATCGGCATTGCTGGTGAAAACTTAATGCTAATATATATATATATATATATATATATATATATATATATATATATATATATATATATATATATATATATATATATATATATATATATATATATATATATATATATATATATATATATATATTATATATATATATATATATATATATATATATATATATTAGTAGGTGATCAGCAATCGGAAATTCTAATGGTTAATCAACTTTGTTTTTTTTATTAAAATTACCAAAACCTAAGCATTTTATGATGCTCTTGATTTATTTGTGTCAAATAAATAAATTAAATTTCAACAAATGAAGACATCTTGAATTTTTTAATCCAGACTAAAATTTAATAACTGGTGAAGCAAAATGATTGAATCTCTTAATGTTTTTTTCATTGTAAGAAAGCCTGTTGGGTAAAATATATAAATGTAAGATGTCATGTGTGCATGAAACAAGACTGACTCAAAACCACAATTATTATCAGCTCTCACATTTGTTTCAGAATTTCTATTTTGACTAATTTTGTATCAACTGAGAACACTATTTCAGTCTTATACCAGTGTAGTTGCCTGTTATTGTTCAAGCTCACTTAAAAGATTGTGATCATTAACACTAAAAATTGGGGAGCTATTTGTATTTGCTGTCTAAATATCAAAGGTATAAAAAATGTAAAGGATCTTTTGAATTAGAGAGGTTTTACTTTAGAAAACATACTGAGAATAATGTTTTTTTAGAAAACATTTTTCTTGAACTTTATATAATAATACCATATTTTTCTGATTACCCATTTCAGTCCAGAATCAGACGTCAAATATAATGTTGCAGGTTCAAAACCATTTTAAATTATGGCTTTATGACTGTCGATTTCTAAAAACTTTTCCTTTGAAAATAACAAAGCAACATTAATTGAGAATGACGTTTAAAAATTAAAAATTGTCATTACATCAATATCATTAATCATCTTCTCAGGCTGTCGTAAATTTTTAAAAAGAGATAAAGGACAAGAGTTGCAAAATTATAAAAGATTTCATCCTCAATTACTCTCATTCAAGGCACTAACTTTAACTTTCTTGAAAATTCAATAATATTTTCAGTGTTGCTTTCTGCATTACAATGTTTACTATACATTATGCGAATGTTATTTAGCAAATGATTCATAGGAAATTAATCTTGTAAACAAGACCTCTCTAAAATCAATGTTTCAATATTTCACTACTTCTTAAATGCAAACATGACTTACTCTCCAAACAAAACGTTTCCACTATAAAAAGTAAATTCAATGTATATCTTCAGATCTCGTTACATGCGTGTACTATTTTTTCATCTTTTATCAATATTATTTAATATTCTTCCAATTTCCCTTTCATTAATTATCGGCAAATCATTTAAGACCTCTACATTTATACGTACCTATGGAGTATATATATATATATATATATATATATATATATATATATATATATATATATATATATATATATATATATATATATATATATATATATATATATATATATATATATATATATATATATATATATATATGTGATATTTAAATCAAATAATCAAAATGTGCATTAACTCACCTGACAGAACTGATTGCATAAACTATAATAGATAGAAGAAAAATCATTCTGTGTGCCTTGAAATAATCAGCCATAGCTCCTGATGCCATTTTAGCAACAAAACCCAAAATTGGAAGCAACGCAAAGATCAGTCCAACAACATTGTATGACATGTCAAGTTTTTCATGCATATAAACCGGTAAGTATGGTAACAATGGGGAAGATGCTTAAGAGAAAGAAAGAAACCATTTCAATTAAAACATATAAATAATATTTTTTAAAATTTAAAATTTCTATGGCAAAATAATAATAATAATAATAATAATAATAATAATAATAATAATAATAATAATAATAATAATAATAATACTTACATATCATATAACTTATTAAGGCAAACTTCCTCAAGGGGAATCTTTTCATTTTAATTTATGCAATAAACACAGTACTGTATATATATATATATATATATATATATATATATATATATATATATATATATATATATATATATATATATATATATATATATATATATATATATATATATATATATATAATAATAATAATATATAATAATAATAAAAAAAATTTAAATAGGTTACTACAAAAAGCAAAAATATGGAACTAACCTCCATACATAAAAGTATAATGTAGTTTCATTGGTAAAAGCTTATAATTTATCATTTTCACAATTCAGTTTTACTACCAAAAAATAGCTGTACCAAAAAATATAAAATATTGATAATTAAAAAAGGAAGGGAAGAAATTTATCTAACTTATATTAATAAGAAGGAAAAGAATAATAATAATAATAATAATAATAATAATAATAATAATAAACTGCATTAATATTTATCATTATTTTCAAAATTTATCTAAAAAATTAATGTTAATATAGATGATACGTTAATAAAATTATAAAATGAACGTATATATTAATACTTACAGTCTTACCTGAATTAAGCTAACCATCTCAGACTTAAGTTGACTAAATAGGTATTACGTATTGTATTGATTTACCAACCCATTTGTTGATTTTTAAAGCTTTCTGAATTTCTATTAAGACTATCCATTGGCAAGACAGAAATTCCAGATCAATCTCAAAAACAGAACAAAATCCATTGATAAACAGAAGGTGAAGTTCTCTTGAGTCATTTTTTGTTATGATAACCATGCTAGTTAAGTCTATTTTTTTTATGTATTTCCAATATAAAAGGTTAAAGTGAACTATCAACATATCAAAGCTTTAAAAAAGAGGAAACAAAATTAATGCATTCAAATACAGAATATATTATTTCCTAACAACCAGTTTTAAAAACATGCTAGTTAACTGTATATTAACCATGATAATCAATATTCATACTGAAATGATAAACCAGTCACTCCCAAACTATATAAAGCAAATGTTGGGGGTGCCAAGCTGATGTATTATGCAGTTTAAAAATGTGAATGTATCTGCTTGTAGTGTCAAAAATATTTAAATATTAGAAAAAAAAATTATATGTCCTTCTACTGTCTTTTCATCATTTATTTTGTGCATTATTTTTCAACATTTTCTAAATAATTAAGATCTAATCAATTAACCAATTGCTGAATGGCACTGTTGGGTACTTGATCTTATAAATATATACCATGCAAAAATTTGGAACATGCTATTGAAACTTTAGAGTTTGAAAACCTTACAATATATCAGGGTATTTGACAGCAAAACCATACCTTATATAGAAGTTAATTTCATGTATGATTTGAATAATATGGTTTATAATCTGAACCTAATTTATATTAGTAACATAGTTTATTTTAATAAAATTTTAGAAATTTTAATTAGTTATATAAACAGTAAAAAACAATGGAACTCTATGTAAAATAGTGTTACATTTTACATAGTTTACAATAAAGAGAATTAAATTAGAAAAACATAGTTTACAATAAAGAGAATTAAAATCACAAAATATGATTTACTGAAAATATCAATTATTTTATTGTAATAAATGTTTAAGTATACAATCTTCAAAAAATAGTTCGAATGTAGAAGGTATCCAGTAATAATGAATATGGAACAACAACATAAAAAAACATATTTGGTCTTGGTAAAAATATAAGATAAATAAATAATTTCATGATGAGGATACTTAAATAAATGCTGAAGTCCTCTATTTAGGGGAGTTCAATGTACAACACACTGAGCGGTTGGGCTCCTTTCATACTGATGCATGTGGGAAGGAGGCCAAATCATTCAGCATTCTTAACAATCTGAAGCAAATGATTAGGGAACCCACACACATTCCAGATTATCTAAACTAGTTCTTCAATACACTACATTTATGCTTCACCACTACTACTCTTAGATATAATACATTTTGCCTATAATCGGTAACTCAGACCATAATCTAATCTTATAGCTCTTAATTATAATGCTTTCTCTCCAACAGCTCCACCATGCCATAAGCGTACTTTCTGGCACTTCAATCAGGATAATTGGGGGGCAATACATCATCATCTATCCTGACCTTCATATATATATATATATATATATATATATATATATATATATATATATATATATATATATATATATATATATATATATATATATATATATATATATATATATATATATATATATATATATATATATATATATATATATATATATATATATATATATATATATATATATATATATATATATATATATATATATATATATATATATATATATATATATATATATATATATATATATATATATATATATATATATATATATATATATACTAGCTATTTAATATAAAATATATTATATAATATATCTAATATTATATATATATATATAATAAATATATATTTGATATAAAAAAATAAACAATATATATATATTTGATAGAATTATATATCCTGTATAAATTACCAGTATATATAAAAATTGCTGGATATATGCCATGCTTGCTGTTTATAATTGGATACATTATAGTGCCAACAAAGTTTACATTATGAGTGAAACTCCTAAAGTCCTCAGCCTTAAAGAGCAGATTCCTAGCCACCATGTACTGTGGGCAATGTAAAAAAATGTTCAACTGTTTCTGTAGGGAATGCACAGTGAGGACATTAAGGCGATTGAGCCATTTTCTTTTGTTTACCTTACGGTCTTACCTTTGTTGATTCTTTGTTCCTTTTTCGTGAGGAGCGGGTTAACACACACTAAAAATCTGTCCCATCCAAAAATTTTAGAGTGCTTTGAATAATTTAAATAAAATAGTAACAAATTTATAATAATAATAATAATCATAATAATAATAATAAAAATAATAATAATAATAATAATAATAATAATAATAATAATAATAATAATAATAATAATAATTCCGAATATTTACATTCATAACGTTTTCTAAGGGTACATATAAAAATAATTGCTATGATTTTTAAGATAAAATTCGGTACTCTAGAAACTTTGGGCTGGAATGATCAAGACTACGGACCGACCGGAGCACCCGGTCCCTGCCCCAGCCCGGCTAATAATTAATCAGAGAAAATCGGGGTTTACTTGCCGGGGTTAAAATTGTAAAATATACTTTTTAATGGTGGATTAAATCAAACAAAATATAAGAAAATTAAGATTTTTTCTTGTTTCTTCAATATTTTCTTTTCTGTTTCTTTTGACCACGCTTCTTCTGCTAGTGAATGCTCATCTTTGTGTTTTGATTTTAGATGCCCCAGTAAAGATTTGGCTGAAAATTTTTTATTTGGGCCACCCGTAGGTCCTCTTCTAATTTTCTGACTGCAAATGTTACATTTAACTTTTTCGAGCCTGTTCTGAAACGTTGTAAAGTACTCCCATACTGCTGAAGCTGACCTTTTAGCCATAGTGACTGAAAGTATATATATATATAAAAAATAAATAATTTTGAAATAATTTAGCTAAATCATACAATTTGATACATAACAATTATAATATGTATAAATACAGGTTATATTGATAATTTTATATCTTACATTTTTTCAAACTTTAACTTAAGGGTCTTACCTAAGCAAACCTGTTGAATAACTGTTGTGAAACAGAAAAAAAATAAAAAAATTTTTGTAGGTTTTTTCAAACTTTTATTACAAAATCTAAAATTTTCTGAAAAATGCATATAATTATTAATTTAAGTGAATGCTGACTAATTCTAGTCCTTCCTTGCAATTAAATCTAATTTTCTTAACCTAAAATTTCAGTGCTTTTGATCTCTTTATAAATGTTAAGCAACTCCTGTCAGAGCCCCGACCACGGTCAAAATTGGGAGACCCTGACCCTGGCTAAATTCCAGACTCAGTTGGTCCCTAATCAAGACTCAAGTGAACAAAAAGGTTTTAACGAAATAAGGAAGAGTTATCTTATCTATCTCCGAAACTTTTAATACTACAGAAATTTTACCAGAATGCAAAAATCCAGGGATCTTGTCCAATTAACATGAACAACCTACATACAATACCAGGTGCCATTATTTTCACTTTATTTTTTGACTGACTACTTCTCATGCCCAATCTTGTAAGATATATTCATTATACAATATTGATTTAGAAGTTTCTGCACCTAGCTTATACAGCTCTTTGTCATGCGCTTGGCTTCATAGATACAGTAGAACCAACTCTCTTATTAAGCGTTTATACTTTTTAACTCTGGTAGCGAATATTCTCCGACTCAATTTTCAAAGGATAGTGGCGTAATATAACAATAGCTTTACCGCTGAAAGCAAACACATTCATAGAACCATCCATAGCAATAAATGGATGAACCAATCAAAGGAATTGGGGTGGAACAGTGATATGACGTTACTATGCATCAGCTTGGTAAATGGACTATTTCCAGTGTATTTCTCGAGTAAATGTTACATAAAACTTTTTTTCAGTATCCATTAATATTATTGATTTCTGATATCTTCAATAAAAATATGATTCAAATTAATTTGAAAAAAAGAATAGATTCGTTAAATTTTTTTTTAAATTCACATCTATGTGCTTAATTTTTGTATGGCTAATGACAATACAGCGATTTTTCAAGACTCGGTATTTCATTACATATATATACCAAAGAAAAACATCTATTTTTAAACAATGTGCAAATTTTACAGATGCCGAATTCTTCTATAAACACAAAAATACTTATGAAGAATTATGAAGTCTTAAAAGCCTCAATGGAGAAATAAATTTCAAATCAGTGAGATGAAATTCTGATTTTCAAAAAAAAAAAAAAAAAAAAAAAAAAAAAATTAATTTTAAATTTTTTAAATTATATTGTTACAATGTGAGGTTGATTGAAAACTCTTATGAAAACCCAAAATGGATATATTAAAATCCTTCACAAAAATATATATATATATAAAAATTATTTAATTGTAAAATAAATTTGTAAAGAGAAAAATTGTCATTTGTTAATTGGTCCAATGTAAATGCAAGCATGCGAACTAAATAAAAATATAATTTTAATAACATACCATTGACCAGTTACGAGTATTTGTAACGTAAAGAGCAAATTCTATTCTAAATTTCATTAAGAAACATTATAAATCCTCATGATATACCAGAGCAAATTTCCTAAATTCTTGGTGAACATATATTAAATAAGAAGTACATTATTAACACTAATTTCTCCTTCACTCTATTTATTATACGAATAATAATGTCACTACAATGGACGGATAACAGGACTACAAAGTCCCGCTTGAAATTGTCTGATATAAAACTGAAGGCAAATAGAACCCTTAAAATTTCCTCCATCGCATATCTAAATTACTCTGTCATTTATTTCATACCCTGTGAAAAATTGGGGAAAGAGAGAAATAAGGAAGGCGGAATCAAATAAAAATTCCATACACAGTCCACATATCCTAAATAAAAGGTTTCTTGTGCTAATTAAAACATTTTAAAACTTTAAAATAAATACTAAGTATAAAAACAAATACTATAATAAAAACAAGCTTTTAAAAACAACAAACGAACTAATATCTCAGAGGTATGACAATAGCTTTTCAATTATTGATGCTACAAGTCTAGGTTAACATAGTGGTCTTCAAGTGATCCATCGACATGATTAATATTCTGGCCTGGAGGAGCATAGCCTTCTGCTTCTGGTGAACCTGATAAATAATTAAAATTTAAAAGATAAGAAAAAAATTCAAGTTCCTCTTGACTAATAATAATAATAATAATAATAATAATAATAATAATAATAATGTGCTGAAAAAGTCGAAGCAAAGTACCACACGGCAGTAAAATCCCATTGGACTAAAATTTGTATAATATATAAACTTAAATAAACCTAGAAAATTGATAACTGAAATTAGAAATTAGATTATTTTTTTTAAGTTCACACTAACGGACACTACCCTATTCGAAAATGGGAATTTTTATAGTAAAGTTCATCAAAGGATGAATCGAACCAGAGCCTTCAAGCATGTGAGTCAACCATTCTACCATTATGCCACTGTAGCGGCGATAATGGTTACGAAGAGGTTGGCATTATTAAGGAGCAAAACGGTCTGCACTGCTCATTTTTCTAATCTTCCACAAATCAATAACTTATATATATATATATATATATATATATATATATATATATATATATATATATATATATATATATATATATATATATATATATATATATATATATATATATATATATATATATAAAAGTTCACATCTCACGGGCATTGTCCTATTCGAGGAGAGGAACTTTCTATAGCATATATAGGATCCCCAAGTGGGATCGAACCGGCGCCCTCAAGCACGTGAGTCAATCACCCTACCGTTTGAGCCACGGTAGACGGCATATATATATATATATATATATATATATATATATATTATATATATATATATATATATATATATATATATATATATATATATATATATATATATATATATATATATATATATATATATATATATATATATATATATATATATATATATACTCAGTCAACAATTATACAACAGTACTCCATTTACCTACATAGAAACATCTCACTTTACCAATATACAAAAGCCTTATTCTTTTTAATCATTAGTCTAATCGTCTGAAGTCGAAACTACGTTCACGGTAACCTCAAGAATCTTGAACGATTTAAGCAGAAGCAGTCTGTATTAAAAAAAATAGATAATCTATGTGCTCCAAATCCACTTGGTCAGGAAGAGCAAACAACTAAATTTCTCCTGACTTTACAACCTACTAAATAGTGAACCTCCCTATTAAGGACAATTTCTGTAGCAGCAAAATATATATTGTTACCGGGCCAATACCAGGACCCCAGCAATTACGGACTCTTCAATGGAGTCTCGATGCAAGTGAGGGTCAAATAAACATACATCAAAATTTATATACATTATTATTAACAATTTACATACACAGTATATCTCTTCGTAACTTTAATATAAAAAATTTAAAACCGAGCACAAAAATATACACAGTACACCAATCCGTATCTTCTTCCCAGTGTAGGATCTTCCACGTTCGTCAGTCTTCAGTGAGAAGCAGAGCCTTTCAGCCAGTCCCGCCAGCATCCAGTACATTACACTTTCAACACAGGTTCATGCCGCAGTCAATGCAGTCTGGAAAACACTACTCCTCTCATCAGAACGACGACCTTCATTAACGATCCTCAGTAACAGTTTTCAATAACAAGCGATTACTAAACAACAATTTCACATTGCCACATTTCTTTAAAACACTTTATTCCTGTTCGACATGATAAGTTACACAATACCAAGAGTTTAATTTTACCATTACTTCGTTAGCACTTAACACTTTACTCCAACCATTTATCTAGCCACGATTTTGATTGGAATAGAAACCCCAACAGACTAAAAGAACATTTCACCTCATTCTCTAAAACATCATTGTTCGTTCTTCACTTAACCAACAATTACTAACTTCTACGAGCTGTATTTCATTCAAATTTCCCTTCCCGTCTCCTGAATCAATCTGTTACCACGAAATATTTTCTTCTATAAAATTACAGCTGGTTGGTTTCCTTTAAAAGCACCTATCACAATATATATATATATATATATATATATATATATATATATATATATATATATATATATATATATATATATATATATATATATATATATATATATATATATATATATATATATATATATATATATATATATATATATATATATATATTATACCACCATTCACGGGCGAAGCCCTACTCAAGGAGGGGGTGCTAGAAGAATAAAAACATAAAAAAAAGTACAAAAAATAAAATCCACCCTTTCAGGTCCCACCTAACGCAAATTTCATAGGTGAGCGCAGACGCGGGCTTTAAAGAAATTGAGATTAAATTCGGAAGGAACACAGAAGATGGGAGAGTAGTTCCACAAAATAGATATGGCAGGAAAGGTGGAGTCACCACAGCGGACAAGCCTGGAGTTGCCTATGTTCACGCAAAATTGATGTGCAGACAATGCAATCATCGTGCTACGAGGACGCCGTAAAGGTGGAGGTATACGAGTGGATAGTTCCCTCGAGCATTTGCCACTGTAGTACCTATAGAAAAGAGACAAGGCACCAACGTCACGTCGCAAAGATAAAGAGTCAAGAGAATTAGAAAGAGCGGGACAGTTTATAAGTCTTTTAGCCTTTGACTCAACCCAATCCAAAAGACGGGTGAAACCTGAGCCACCCCAGATATGAGAGCAGTACTCCATACATGGGCGGACGAGACCCTTGTATAATTGGAGTAACTGCGAGGAAGAAAAAAATTCTAGCAGTTTAAAAACAGAACTCTCAGCTTCTTTGAAGCCGCCCTAGCAAACATTGTGATATGAGGTTTCCAAAGACATTGTTTTGTTCATGTGAAGGCCAAGAATGTTTATAATGTCAACAGGAGTGATGGGGGAACCATCGAAAGAAATAGAAAAGTTAGGAGGTGTCTTTGAGAGTGAGATTTCTAGAAGTTGAGTTTTTAAAGAGTTGAATTTCAAAAGGTTGAGATGACCCCACTGGGAAATTCTATCCAGATCTGCAAGAATGGAATCGGAAAGATGAAGACGAGAGGCAACTTTAGATGCAAAGGAAGGAGAAGATTTGAAATGAGTAGAAGAATAGATTGTTGAATCATCGGCATATGAATGGATAAGGTTAGATGAACAGCTGAGAAGATTATTAATGAAAAATAAGAATAGAGTAGGAGACAAGACAGAACCTTGAGGAACACCACTATTGACAAGAAAGGAAGAAGTCGCTCCATCAACAACAGCCGAAATGGGACGATTAAAAAGAAAGCTAGACATATAAGCAAGCAAAGGGAAGGAGGAAACAGAAAGGAGGGGGCTTGGAAAGCAGTGACGCATGACATACCCGATCAAACGCCACCACGCAAGTCTCCCCATGGTTCCTAAGGGCAGAAGACCATAAATCTGTGAGATAGGAAAGTATATCTTCAAAGATCTTAGACAGAATACAAGTGAAAGCTATAGGGCGATAGTTGGAAGGATCAGAGCGGCTATCTTCCTTCGGAATAGGTTGGACTAATGCCCGCTTCCAACACTGAGGGAAAGTACTAGTATTGAGGGTATCACGTCTCCCACTCTTTTTTTTTTTATTTAGAAAGAGAAGTTTTCATAATTCAACCAACAACCTAAATTGATGTCTTGACTGAGACATTTACTGTAAAATAAAACTGTAAATCTGACTCCGAAGTAGGCTGCAAACACTAGTTTAAATTATTTAAAAGTTCAGAATATAAACAAAAAATAAATCCCCATGAATTTAAATAATAATAAAATAAAAATAACATAAGCCTGAAATAACAATAAAAGATATGAAATCATTAATACATAATATTAAAAAATAATTTCAATGCTTACCCCTCGACGATAATGGCATAACCTTGTTGAGAAAGATCTGAAATAAGATATGAATGATGGCAAATAAGACATCGACGACACCCATGTAACAAAATGCTGAGGAACCACCATAGCTTGTAAACAATGCTCCACCAATGAAACCTCCAGAGGCAACGCCTATTATAAAATAATGAATCAAAGGACTATTATATATATATATATATATATATATATATATATATATATATATATATATATATATATATATATATATATATATATATATATATATATATATATATATATATATATATATATATATATATATATATATATATATACTATATATATATATATATGAGCAAAGGCTGGAGGAATATCCAAATCAGAAATCAAAGGAAAACGATGTCCCCATGCACAATGCTTGAAAATGTTCAGGTCAAAAGGAAGCGGGAAAACAATGGAAAGTGAAGTAAACTTACCAGCTGAGTATATATAAGAATGATGGTTAAGTATGGAGTCAGAGAGATGGAAAAGAGAGAAAATTAGATTACATGGAAAGACAACAGCTAGGACAGAGTAAAGAATTTCTGAAAATATTTCAAGACAAACAACCTCTTAGAAGATCGTTTAACGAGGGAAAAAACGTAATTCTTCCAAAAGATCAAGTGAAAATGATATATCAAAAATATTAAGGACACAGGTTTTAGTTGGGTGTTTTCTGAAAAAATGTAGTATGGAAAGTGTTCTTTAATTAAATAGATGAAGACAGACTTTTTGAAGCATTGAAAATGATAATGGTTATCTTATTTTAAAAGAATGGCAGAAGGATACTTCAGTGGAAGGCTAACCTAAATCATATAACATTTAATTTAATATAAATTAAAATAATCTAATGAAATATAACCAAACTTACTCAAGACCAGATCCAGATCCAGACATTTATACTGAGCTGCTGCTAAAGTGCTATCTAGTCGCTTATCCACTGCACAAATTTTAGTCACAAAATTTATGTGTGCAAACCAGTACAACAGAATTTCTTTGATACTTATTCTCTTCAAACAGAAAAGGCACACAAAGCTCTACTTACCTAAACCTTCAAAAGCAGCCCCAACTACTCCTTGAACTGTTGCTTCTCCTCCAGGGGGTGCCATGATGCTGGCGTATGATGTCATTACTGTATAAAATATTCCAAACGTAAATCCATTGAGTAACTTCAATTGGGAGGAAAAGCCAAGGGTTAACAACCAAAGAATAGAAGATGAAGCGCAATCCAAACACAAAGATAACCAAAGACATTGAATGAACGTGTCCTAAAGTGTATATATATATATATATATATATATATATATATATATATATATATATATATATATATATATATATATATATATATATATATATATATATATATATATATATATATATATATATATATATATATATATATCGGTATACCGATGGAAAAACTGATTGACTATTTGACAGTAAACTAAGATAATATGATGTGTGTAACTGTGCATGAATTCAAACATTATAAGAACATATAGAGGTATGTTAGTAAAATTTTCAAAAGGGAACAAAATCTGTTGAACAAAGGATCAATTAAAAAATGTGAAAGTACTTACCTAATTTTTTAATGAAATAACCCGATATGAAAAAGAAAGGAAGTTCGCCCCCGAAACAGGATACCCCAATGATCAATCCTTGAAGCAACTTCATGTACTCAAAATTGCAATCCCAAGCCAGAACTGTTTCCTCCACATAGAGAAGCTGCAAACAAATACTGTTAAATCAGTACATTTAAAACCAAAGTAAAAAAGGATTCATTAGTTGAATATCAACAAAGAGGATCTTTAATTCCATCGACTTACTTGGTAGGTCCACAACAATCCTGTTGAAGTTCCTACGATGTAACAACAAAGTATAAAAATGATAATTCTGGGATTTGTAGCCAAATTTATAAAAGCAGGTAAATTTGATTTGCCTTTTTCACTACCAGTAACCTTATATATATATATATATATATATATATATATATATATATATATATATATATATATATAATATATATATATATATATATATATATATATATATATATATATATATATATATATATCAGAAACGATAGAATAAGGGAGATATGTGAATGGAGAAGGGAAATGGTTGATAAGAGCAGAGGAGGGTGTACTAAGGTGGTTTGGGCATGTGTGTAGAATGGATGAAGCCAGGATGGAATGCATAATGCTTAAATCCGAGGTTGAGGGAGGTAGAAGGAGAGGAAGGCCAAAGTGGAGATGGATGGATGAAGTGAGGGATATTTTGGTTGGAAGGGGTTTGAGTTTAGAAGAGGCAGGAGAGTTGCGGAGGACAGAGGGAAATGGAAAAATGTGTGAAGTAATTATGGAGAGAACCACCCCGCAAAAGTGGGAAAAGTGGAGAGCATAATATATATATATATATATATATATATAATATATATAATATATATATATATATATATATATATATATATATATATATATATATATATATATATATATATATATATATATATATATATATATATTTCAGGACTCAGATCCAGAAGTTGAAGACTAGCCAATTTTTAAAAACTTGAACTAGCTCATATTTAGTTGAGATCATGACCAAGGTTTAACAATAATTAGTATATGACAAAAAAATTTAAAATGTTTTCTTGTTAATTCCTTGCAAACTTGCATAAAATTAATATTCACAGGACCGACAAGGTACAACATCACTATTCTTCTATACTTCCAACATTTAGTACAAAAGAACATAAAAAGTCAAATAAATTTACTTTTCTAAGAAAATCAAATTTTAAGGATTCAGAAAATTTTCAGCAGGAATGATTTCAAAAGTAAGAGTTAAATAATTTTTACAAAAAATTTACTGTAATACTTCTCTGATAACTCAAAATATAGAAATTAATAAAAATTTGATTTAGAGTCTTATTAAAATATCTGAATAATTGCATCTGACTGGAATATCCTCAAAAAGGTGAATCACAGCAAATTAAGGACAATCAAGTCTAGGTCTAGCCAATTCGATATTGTCTCATCTACCAACCTCAAACATTATAGTAAACCAGTTCTGAATCAGGGACTGGCTAGGGTTTAACAACTAACAATAGACCTTTACGATGATTTGATTGCCTTGCTATATGTTCAATCTCTCTCTCTCTTTTTTTTTTTTTTTTGGTATATTAATATTATATTTAGTGTTTGAGTACTTAAATGTAGCTGAAAAAAAAAAAAAAAAAAAAAAAAAAAAAAAAAAAAAAAAAAAAAAAAAAAAAAAAAAAAAAAAAAATTTAATATATATATATATATATAATATATATATATATATATATATATATATAATATATATATATATATATATATATATATATATATATATATATATATATATATATATATATATATATATTACCTGAAGTTTCAGTGCCACAATAAAATCAATTGATGCAACACAGAGGGCGAAAATGAAAGCTGTAGTATAGTTTTTATTATTGAAGTCTGAAGACGTTAAATCGATAAGAAGACCTGTTAATATGACAAATGAGCCCCATCCAACAGACCCAAATAAGCGCTGGTATCCAAATTTACTAACTTCTGAGCCTGTTAAAAAAATAAATAAATAAATAAAAAGATAGAATTTTAAAACCTGGAAATTAACTTCACAAAGTAGAAAGTAAATTTAAACATTTTCAGTAATTATCAGGTTTAAGAACAGAAAATATGAAATAACTGAATATGTTTTTAAAATGTTACCCAAGAGTTTGAAGCAAATTGTGTCTGACATTACAACACAAATGGCAAATGCAGTCCACGCCAAATTAAAGAGTATCAGATAAATCCAGAAAGACTTGTCATCCAGTATTTCAGAGTAAGTGGATAAGGGAATATCATTGGGAGCATCTAAGAATTTCATCAGTGAATTACTGTCACACTTCATTGTGCAATTTTCTCTAACAGAAGAGTCACATATTGGATTTAAGATCTATAAATTGATTAAAAAAAATTATTACAGTTATGATTTAAGAATGTTAATTTGAAGGATATGAACTCAATAGCATCATAAACAAGATTTCCATATTTATAAAAGCTATTACATACATGGGAAACCTATTAGAACAAGTCTTGCCCTTAATCGAAGAAATGAATTTCACTAGTCTCTCTCTAGAAATCAAAACCCGGGAACTTCACCACACAAATACGATTTGATATCGTATCACTATGCAAGTGTTATAGTGCAATTACTCAAATGATTATTTCTCTAATACTTAATGATAGTATTTATCAATTAATGGAGTAATAAATAGAAATGTTAATCAACTAAAGCCCCAACAGGTAAGCAAAATTTGTATTTCATGTAGAATTCAGGAACACATGCAAAAGTCTTCAAGAAAACAAACAATGGGCAGGAGTTTTACTTTCTTCTTTTGACTCAATAAATCAATAACAACTCAATGACATACACACACTTAAAATTAAAGTTGTATGACAAGAATAAATCAGGATGTAAATTTAGAGAAACTGTGCATCCTTTTGGGTGTAAAAGTTACCAAAGCTATTAAATTATCTGATCAACAAATTCAGTTAAATTCACTCTCTTTTTTTTAAAATTCTAATTATACATTAACTGAAATAACTTTGTTTTTGTTTATTTTACTTTACTTTGTATTTCATTTTTATGAAAAGGAAAAGCAAAGCACAATGAAGAGTTGGTGGTTTCATGTTTAAATTTTCATTAAAAAACAGTAGAGTTATTTATTTTATTTTTTAAGAAAGTTATATACAAATAATCTGGAAAAATTAAATCTTGGTTTATTTATAAAAAGCATGGGCCTATGTGTATATAATGTTTAATCTAAGATTTAATTAACTATTTCGATAAATAAAGCTGACATATTCCATTTAACAAATATAAAAGGAGGAAAACTCTTATCTTAAAGATTATAAATAAAGATAAACATTTAAACAAACAAAAGAGTGCACATACATTTTAAAGGTCAACACATTAACCTAATGACCAAGTACATAATTTTAAAAAAATTTAAAGTGTATCATTCTTTAGCTCTACTTGCTAAGGTAACCATTATTTATATATTCATTAGCATTAATAGAAAGGAAAGCTAACCTTTGTATTATCAAATGATAACGAATTCAAAGGGAAAAACACTTCAATAGTATCATTTAATAAGTGATTCAAGTTTGTCTCAACCAAAAGAGTGATGGGCGAGGTATTATCGGTGCACTGTGTTGACGAAATATTCCAATACTTACAAAACTCTTTTATAAAACCTGAATCCAGAATACAAGACACCTAAAGAGAATAAACTGTAATTACAATTTCCAATATCTTATGCTTAAAAAAAAAAAATAAAAGAGAGTGAGTTATGAAAAAATAGTATTAAAATTACACTAAATTTGTATATAATTATTTACAATAAGATTCTGATTAATCAATCTGATTATATATATATATATATATATATATATATATATATATATATATATATATATATATATATATATATATATATATATATATATATATATATATATATATATATATATATATATATATATGGCAAAAAAAAAAATTTTTTTTTGAAAACCGAATAAAAATCTTACTTCACAATGTGCTGTTTCATTTGATGATTTTAATTCTTTTAAGGATGAACACTTTCGTTTAGATATTTCATGCCTTAAATAGCTGTGAGGGGAAGTACAATCAAACTGAATTTTAGCTGGATCTAGATTAGGCTTTGTTGGCATTGTTGGTGAAAAGCAAAGACTGAAATTATATAAGGAGTACATTTTAGTTAACTTTTGGTAAACAAAATTGAATTCTCAAACTTTCATGCATTTTACAGTATTTTATAAAAACATACTAACCTGAAAAAACTAAGGCCCATAACAATAATAGAAGAAAGAAAAATAGTTCTATGGGCCTTAAAAATATCAGCCAAAGTACCTGACACTGTTTTAGCAATAAAACCAAAAAATGGAAGCAATGTATAGATCAGCCCAATTCCTTTGTATGACATATGAAGCTTCTCATGAGCATACACTGGTAAGTATGGTATCAACGGTGCAGTTGCTAGATAAAAAAAATATCCTTTAGTTTATATACTGATAAGTATGATATATCTTCTAAGTAGAATTAAAAGCAAAAAAAATATCTGATAATAGTGAATGATAAAATATATTCAATGATTTTTGGTTGGAATAAAAAGAAAAATTGCATTATGAATGTTAATGAATGATGTAGAATGAAAATAAAAAACTTCATAGGTATGAAGTGTAGTGTAAATGTGGAGTTTAGAACATATACTTATTATATACCAGTTCAAAGACAGTTAACAATTTACTAAAACTTGAATTGAAAGGAAAGATAAGAAAATAAGCAAAAAAAAAAATTCAAAGAACTATTACAAAAAAAAAAATTTTTTCCTTGGTTAAAAAGTGTAAAACTATTTCAAACCTTTTCTAAAGACGTGTTAAGAGTTTAAATTATTAGTGGTCTCAACAAACTGACAACTTCTTGTTAAATTACTAAATTTTAATATACCATAACCGTAGTCAATAATAATAATAATAATAATAATAATAATAATAATAATAACAACAATAATAATAATAATAACTTACCTCCATACATAAATAAGTAATGTAGTTTCATTGGTAGAAGTGCATAATTTATCTTCATCTTCATAGTTGTACTAGGAGGCAAATTTACAAATAAAATATAATACACCTACAATAATAATAATAATAATTTAGTACTCTTATCTATTACTATTACTAATAATAATAATTTGATACTCTTTTATGCATACCAATAGATAACACAATAATAAATGTATATTTTCTTTTCATGAGTTGTTTTTAAAATCTGTCAACAGTAAACAAATTTTGCAACTGTAATATTTCTCTACTGGTGCTGTACACTAACTCTCACTTCTTCATAATTTAGCCAATTAAAGTATAAGTTTTAATAGTAATCAGATTTATTTGCTTGAATGAGACCTTTTTTTTCAGATTTCTCTCTCCTTTTATAATTTTTCACTCCCTAAAGATTTTTTCACAGCTCAAAAACTTCTTTTACTGATTTAAATTCTTGTATTCCTGTCTTCTGAAGAAATTGGTTTTTGCATTCGGTTTCTCCTTTTTGTCACAATATATCTTCTCCCAACATTTTCAATTCACTCTCATCCTATTTTCTAATCCTTTGCACAGTTATTAGTTTTCCTTTTCTTAAATTCCATTACGTAGAATTTTACTTTCCTACTTCTACTGATACACATTCTTGTATTCCTGTTTTACATACAGAAGGAGGCTCTGATAAAGGTCCCTAACCATAAAGATTACATTAATGCAAATTAAAGTTGTGATATAAAACTCTTCTTTTCCCCCTGATCAGAAAATCTGCTAAATATATATATATATTATATATATATATATATATATATATATATATATATATAATATATATATATATATATATATATATATATATATATATATATATATATATATTTGATGAGTAGTAAAATAATAAAATATAGAAAATAAAACAAAGCTAGGTAGTTGTTAAAATAAATAGATAAAAGTAAAGATTATAGATATGATATATATTATATTAGTATAAATATTTTATCCCATTACCTATTTCTACCTATTCATCATGAAGCATATTAATAAAATACATTTTGACTTTCTAGTATTAACTAGAATATATATATATATATATATATATATATATATATATATATATATATATATATATATATATATATATATATATATATATATTATATATATATATATATATATATATATATATATATATATATATAGTATTAACTAAGGTAAAATTCTACTGAGCTGATAAATTCAAAATAATTTCCTAGCATCCCCCTAAAAAAAAACAAATACAGATGTTCCAAAGGCCACCCTTGAGATAAAAAAAAAAACCTGAAGGAGTCCGAGAATGAATTGCAACCTTGCACCAAAGTTTACTTGCACCACGAGTTTATTGAACTTCCTAGCAACAAGGAAAATTTTGCAAGGATGAAATGCTTGGCTACAAGCATAGTCTATGGCTACAAGGTAACTTTTGATTATAGAAATGCCATAGTATAAAATAGTAATGAAATGAAACCCAATGTTAAAAAAGTCCGCATAAAGGTACTTCGAGAGCTGCGGTGTCTATGGGTATTTTCCACGAAATGTTTTCATAAAATCAAGCATGAAGTCACATTTAAGCCACCTACGGATATTAGAATCTTCATTTTCGTGGGACACTTCGCTGTAGCAATTGTCAGGTGATCTATTTAAACAGACGTAAATATATATTAAAATCTAATTTAATCAATTATTTAATTAATTTAAGCAATCACTTAATATAATTAATATCATAAAGGTCATTTCAAAGTAAACTTTGGACATATG